>JANZLQ010000065.1:11263110-11371247 GCA_026212715.1 Elanus axillaris | reverse complement strand
CTTTTTCTTTTTCTTTTTCTTTTTCTTTTTCTTTTTCTTTTTCTTTTTCTTTTTCTTTTTCTTTTTCTTTTTCTTCTCTTTTTTGTTTTCTTTCTCTTTCTCTTTTTCTTTCTCTTTTTCTTTCTCTTTTTCCTTTTTTCTTTTTCTTTCTCTTTTTCCTTTTTTCTTTCTCTTTCAGAAAATTTGAGGAAATAGGAAAACAAAAGAAAAGACCTTTTTTTAATTTTAGTCAAGCCAATGTCCCAAGGTGGTTTCACCTGAATAGAGCAGAACTGAAGGACAGTTAAACTGTGTGCTGTTTGTGATCTGCCCTCTTTGCGACCCTACTCAGATAGATGACGCCCCATACTAAAGCCAGCCCCTAACAGAAATCACCCTGTGTTAATTGCTCCCGAATATTCACAGGACATAGTGTTCCAAGAGTTAGGTCTTTCCATGAGCTCTGGCTTTTGCTGGTAGGCAGATCATGCAGTTCAGGGCAAGCCCAGCTGCAGGAGCGGGCACCGGAGACCCGGCTCTCGCATTGTGGAGAAATGAGACTTTGTGCAGGACAAACCTCGATACCGAAGAGCAGCGCGGAGGGGCTGAAAGCAGGTTCAGGGCTGCAAAGCAAGGGCTTAGGCTGCACTGCCTTGTCTGTAGTAGCGTGGGGAGGAGACGGGGAGATGGAGAACACAAGGCAACACAAGAGCACCCTGCAGACCCAACCGCATACAGAGAATCTCTGTGCTGGCCACATTCCTGTGAGGGGTTGGAGGTTTTTAGTAAAAGCACCAAGCTATGATTTTTTTTCTGGTAAATTAAAAAAAAGGAAAGATTCATGTGGGATGAAAAAAGATGCTATTGGCTTTCATCTTTAACAGGAAGTTATTATATAAGTTTCACTGGAGAACAGAGAAGAAGGTAAACACTTTTAAATAGATGATATTTTGGAAAGTACTTTATGCCAGTGTATGTTAAGAAAATGGGGCCCTGATGCAAGCAATGCTGTAGTTTGACAGAACAGGGGCATATTCCATTAGCACTAGTCATTTTTAAAGAAAACATTCTTTCTTTCTTTTTTTTAAGAAGCAAGTGCAAGCTGTCATCTTCAAAAGCCTTACTGCATGATCATCTCCTATACGTTCTCTCTACCAGGACTGCTGTCATTAAGGATTGCCAAAGAATCCAGGTGGAGTTGGTTTCTACTAGTGAAGAAGAAATATGAAGGATGCCATCTACCCAAACTTGTCTCTGCTCTGACTTTACTCCAGATTGGAGGTGAAAAGCCAGAAAAGCTTTTACTGTTTTGTGATAGAGGCAGACTTTACATAAATGTCACACATTATTTCCCCAAGTTTCCAAGCTGAGATTTTTTTTAGTCATGTGCAAAAAAATCAATCAGTGTAAGGTTCATATGCTACTCTCTCTTTTGTGGAGGAATAAAATGAGGAAAAAAGATTGTATACCAACAGAAGTCTTTAATTTAAAAAAAATCTTGGCATCAGTTGCTGAATAGACAGCACTGAGTTTTTAAATAACTTCGCTATCCCCAAAAGCATAAACATGGGAAGTGAATGACCATACCTAACTTATACCCTAATATCCAAGAAGCACAGGTGGGGAGAATATCAAATTAATAATGATCTATTTCTTTTTTCACATGCCTTTCATAACAAGCCTTTTCTGCACAGGTGGCAACTTTTCTATAGACTGTGCATTAATATAATCACATCAAACAGAGCCTGAAACTTTTAAATAAAGAAAATCATGCTGTTGTTTTCTTTTCCCAGAAATATAAGATTCTGGAGGCCAAAAAAAAAAAAAAAAAAAAAAAAAAAAGACCTAATTACCAATTTAAAATCAAGGGTTTAGACTTTGCACCAAGATAATTATATCTAGTGTCACTGTCTTTGCTCTCAGCTGAATGCATTTGTTACAATAATCTCCTTTGCTTCACAAGAAGGTGTTGAAGATCTAATCAATATTTTTAGCAGAAGAGCTGAGCCTCTGGGGTTTTAAAAAACTTACTTGTATAAGCTTATTGAAAATGCCTGCCCAGTGTTGAAGACATTATTCAAACTTCAGTCAAATATTTAAACTTCACACCCAGTTTAGACAAAAATTTCAGGAAAAGAACTTCATGTGGCTGTGTTTTGAAGTTCTGGGGTCTTACAAGGGTAGTTGTTGTACCATCCATTTTCCACAAAGCACAATGTGTCTACATAGAGGTAACGAACTTCGATGGGTAGGATTCACCTCACTAATTTTAGTCATCTAAAATGCGAGTCCTGTGTGAGTTAGTCATGTATTTGCCTCTGTATTTTATACAGAGGTTTGGGCACCTGCTGAGAGACTCCTCTGGCCTTGGGGAGAGGTGTAAGACTGGAGATGTCGGCTGTCCTCCATAAATGACCAGCGGCCATGGAGGCAAATTAGGAGTCTGAATCTAGAAATAAATGAAGTAAGTGTAAGAAGATTTCCAGTCCGCATGATTAGCTTTGGGTGAGCTTTTAACTTTGAGATTAATAAAGGGCAAGATCACCCTCACAGCCTGGGGGTAATTACATAATGTAGGAGCTGCACAGCCTTATGACTGAATTTATTTTCTTGTAAAAGGGCATATATCCATACACATGCAAATATATGTGTGAGGGTATAAGTCTGCTTCTAAATAGCAAGATAGGGGTAGCATTTTAAAGTAATAGTTAACCATACATTCAAATTTGTTCTGCTAGAAGTAAAATAAAAGGAACCTTATTTGGTCCTTAACTGCAAAAATAATCTGAAATTCCCCCATTTTTTATGCCTTTGATCATTCTTTACTATGGGACTTTGCTAGAATAAAAGAGCTATAACTAATGGACCTTTGCAGTTCAGCAGGTACAAGAATGACATAATGACACTCGAAGCAAGCTGGTGTAACAGCTGCTCCTTATGCCATAATCTGAACTATACCCTTGGGTGAAAGCTGTTGTCTTGGTGCTACCTTCCCACATTACCACCACCCTTTCAGATCTCCCAAATGTCAAATCAGCTAGAGCTGAGAAGCTGTAGTTCCCTGTCTATCATTGCTTCTAATGCTCTGTCTTGTCTGTAATTATCTTAAACATTTGCTGAAGGAGGGCTAATGTTATGAGCTTGCCAGAGAAGTACATTTAAGAGAAAGTAACTCTACTGTTAAAAAAAAAATTAGGTGAATCATTTGAACAAAGGAAAACAGTAATAATCATCATCAGAAATTTTCACATCAAAGTTAATGGGAAGTTTACAGACAAAATCCCCATGTGGTTTCGAAGATCGGCATTCTGGGATAGCAATTCCGCTGAATTCAATCAAATTGTTTCTATTTAGAACACTTTTAGAGTTTTAATGAGTGTACTATTGCTTTACGCATTTACAGGGTCTTTTCCCCCCTCTTACATTTTTGAAGCATCATTATTTAGGAACAAACAATAAACCCATGCCCATATTAATGACTAGTGATTCTCTGAGTTGTCCATTGACCCTGGGTAGCTACATATCCAAAAGACAGTAAGTCCCTGTGTAGCCATAGTTCATGAAACACAAGGAATGTGTTGGAAAAGCTTCAAGTTGGCTTTTCAGCAAGCGCTCACAGGGTTAACTCTTTTAACAAGTATGACGGTTCAAACTAACTAATTTAGTAATGGCATTTGTTTTGTGTAAAGTGCAAATGCCTCCAAAAGCTAAATACAGATGTTATCATTATTTACAGTGACTGATATATTAAACAAAATGTTTGGCTTTTAAATGTCTTTGCTTTTCAGTCGGTATTACTTACATTAGATTTTTCAGTCCAGTTTTCTATAGTCCCATTTTTTGGAGGTGCTGAACCATAAAATGGCTCCTCCAGAGGCCAGTGAAAAAACTCTGATTGCATGACACCAGTAAAGATCTGACCACGTGAGTCATGAAATAAGTTTTTATATGTTTAAGTTCTGTTGTTTATATCTGAAAATTATGGCCTAAGATTGCAACATCAGAAAGAGATTTCTCATAAAAAATTCTTCTGGTCACTAGTGAACACAGATAACTCATTACAACAGCAGTTAAGAATTTCTGTTTTGCTTAGCATCTTCCATCAACAGAATCTGATGCACGCACAGATGCGCATTGCACAGCTAGCTGACTGTTTTTCAAAAGAATTTTCTTAGTTTTCTGAAGAAAAAAAGTAACACATAGTCCCCAAAGTGCAATAATTTTCTCTGTTATTTATATCTGATGCAAAATTACTGCCTAACACCTCTCCTGTACACAGATGCATGATCATGGTCCATCACCGAAATGCCACTCTCCCCAGTCATTACACCTGCTTAATGATACATAGTGTTTCTACAGAAGTAATTAGCAAACAGAGGAATCACATGGCTGAAATTACAGTGAAAGTGGATGGGATGTAGCTATTTAAATGTGGATTTGTTAATAACACCACGGTGTTTTGTTTTTCATATTTTCCTCTTACTTCATGCCATGACAATCTGTATTTTACATGCAGTGGTGTTCTTGAATAAGAATAATGCTTTTGTAGATGAATTTATCACACACACCACGAAAAAATTACACAGCAAATTAATGCTGAAATAATTTTCATCAGGAAAAATTGTTTGACAAAATTAGGCAGATATGGATGATCCAGCTCATTTGAAAAAAAAAATAGTATCAGAGTGGGCATGCTTTTTCTTAATTGAACTCAAAGGAAGACCAGTTTTGCATAATTTCTCACCTTTACAGTCCTCCTAATTTGCCATGTTGTCCTGGAATATCCTATCTTCCTAAAGGACAATTTTCTTCTTTCATTGCTTCTACTGCCCAAACCCCCAGAGGGGAGGATGGGAGTGAAATGTAAACCATTATTCTACTCAGGGAGCAGTGCAAGGAATGAGATCCCTTTTGCTCTCTTGAGGAGTCTGATAATTTATCTGGTTATTCACCCCTCTTTTCTTCATTGTTGCCTTATTTCACATGAAGTCATATTGCAGTGCAATATAATAACAAAAGATTTTGCTTATCTAATTTATTTTATTTTCTTCTGTATTGCAATTAATGTTCGAATTTCTTCTAAATAAAAATATCTTGAGTTCATACTGTGTTGCATCAATCTTTATGTGAATTCCCATGCAATTCTCCTCATCAAATTTTACTCATCTAAAAGCTAGACTTGACATCAAATCTAGGATGGCCATCTAGGCTCCATCTGCATTTAACTGAGAGTCAGGCATCTCAAGAGGACCATTCATCCCACCAGCCCAAGACACTTGATTAGATTAGATTAAATGTTTGCATATTTTATGGGTAAAACCTGGTGAGATGAATACCATCCCATGTGAAAGGCTTGAGTCTTTCCTTCATGAGGATTGATGGGACATGTTGCATATTAGAAACTCAAAAATGCACAACCTGATGTGAAAAAAAAAAACCACAAAAAAAAAAAACAAGAAAGAAAAGAATCTCTTAATAATATTTTTAGTGTGGCACCCCTTTGTTCTGGTTCAAATAAAAGTTTTAGTATATGATATTAATTTTTGTCTTTCCCTGTTAGGAAATATTTGTTTCAAAAGACAGTTTTCTGAATGTCAAACAGCATATGCGACAACAGGGACACTTTACCTACAGCTGAAAAGCAACCTGTCAATTTATCATTCAGTCACTGCATCCAAGCCATTTCCATATTATTTAAAATAATATTCAGGGACAAATATGTCATTAAACTAAAGTAGCCAATAACATGAAAGAAAGAAGTGTGTGGGAATATAGACGAGTTACTTATCTCTGAAGGATGCATGTTAAACATTTCAAAGTGAGGCTCAAATGTTAATAGTTTTCTTTATCAAGTAGAGCTCATAAATAGCAACCTGTTAGTTGTGGGAAACTGTATACTGCATATGACACTGGCTAAGAAGCAAAAGGAACAATTTATAAGGCATGATTTGCAATGGAAAGTGAGCATGTCCGGAGATAGTTTTCGTACAGATAATACCTTCCTATCATATCTCACAACTACAGCTTGCCTCAGTAAATCAGTGCTACCAAAAAAAAGTGGAGGAGGTAAGGCAGTTTGTGCTATGTCATTACTTAGAGATATTAGAATCATTACCTTACAGTAGAGCCTAATACATTGTTCCGCACAGTCTAACTTTTAGCCATCTGCCCTTGGAATAGCTCTGCTGCCTTGCATGACATTCAATATTTAACATGCCTTCAGTGACAGAGTCCACAGGTTTTCATACATACCAACCACAGGCTGTAGAAAAGGATGTTTCAAAGTGAAAGTGTATACAGAAGTGTTATTATAAAATGCCTAAGCTGTCCTGACATATATTATATAAAATGTAGACTAGAAAAAAATCAAATCACATTTTTGTGTAACCCCCTTCATGTATTGCTTTATGAAGTGAACTCAGTGAGTAAGAGATTAATCCAGCCTCTAGAGCTCTGTGTGAGAAGCAACTTGCACAGAGCGGTCACAATGGTAATGAATACAAAATAGAGAGCAATTCATGAATGAGTTCTACCCTTGCTGTGCAATGACTGGATAAGCCACCAGAACAAATGGTACACACTTTGCTTTTGTTCCTACGTGGTGTTGGAAAGTACCTGCACAGAATCACAGAATGATAGAATGGTTTGGGTTGGAAGAGACTTTAAAAGTCATCTCGTTCCAACCCCCTGCCGTGGGCAGGGACACCTTCCACCAGACCAGGTTGCTCCAAGCCCCGTCCAACCTGGCCTTGGGCACTGCCAGGGATGGGGCAGCCACAGCCTCTCTGGGCAACCTGGGCCAGGGCTTCACCACCCTCATCGTAAAGAATTTTTTCCTAATATCTAATCTAAATCTACCCTCTTTCAGTTTAAAATCCTTGCCCCTCACCCTATCACTACAGTCCCCATTAAAAAATCCCTCCTCATCTTTCCTGTAGGCCCCTTTAGGCACTGGCAGGCTGCTGTAAGGTCTCCCCGGAGCCTTCTCTTCTCCAGGCTGAACAACCCCAACTCTCTCAGCCTGTCCTCACAGAGGAGGTCTTCCAGCCCTCTCTGGTCATCTTGGTGGCCTCCTCTGGACTCATTCCAACAGGTCTGTGTCTTTCTAAAGCTGGTGACCCCAGAGCTGGACGCAGAACTGCAGGTGGGGTCTCACTGGAGCGGAGCAGAGGGGCAGAATCCCCTCCTCGACCTGCTGGCCACGCTCCTTTTGATGCAGCCCAGGATATGGTTGGCTTTCTGGGCTGCAAAAGCACATTACTGGGTCATGTTGAGCTTCTTGTCAACCAGTACCCCCAAGTCTTTCTCCTCAGGGCTGCTCTCAATCCACTCATCACCCAGCCTGTATCTGTGCTTGGGATTGCCCCGACCCATGGGCAGGACCTTGCACTTGGCCTTGTTGAACTTCATGAGGTTCACACAGGCCCACCTCTCCAGCCTGTCCAGGTCCCTCTGGATGGCATCCCTGCCCTCCAGTGCATTGACCGCACCTCACAGCTTGGTGCCATCGGCAAACTTGCTGAGGGTGCACTCGATCCCAATTTTCCTGTCACCAACAAAGATGTTAAACAACACCAGTCCCATACCGAGCCCTGAGGAAAGCCACTCGTCACTGGTCTCCACTCAGACATCGAGCCATGGACCACAGATCTTTGAGTGTGAACATCCAGTTGATTCCTTATCCATTGATTAGTCCGTTCATCAAATCCATGTGTCTCCAATTTAGAGACGAGGATGTCATGCGGGACAGTGTCAAATGATTTCCACAAATCCAGACAGATGATGTCTTTTGCTCTTCCCTTATCCACCAATGCTGTAACTCTGTTGTAGAAGGCCACCAGATTTGTCAGGCCTGGTTTACCCTTAGTGAAACCGTGTTGGCTGGCGGCAATCACCTCCCTATTTTCCATATGCCACACCACAGTTTCCAGGAGGATCTATTCCATGATCTTGCTGGGCACAGAGGTGAGACTGACTGGCCCGTAGTCCCCCAGGTCTCCCTTTTTCCCCTTTTTAAAAATGGGGGTTATGTTTCCCCTTTTCCAGTCAGTACATACTACAACAAAAAAATTTAATGTGCTAATATGCTCTGGGGAAAAAAAGCCATGCAAAGTCATTTCCAAGCAGAAGGCAAGAGAAGAAGATCATATTTTCCAGAACTAGAAATAGGATATATTGCCTGATTTAATCTGAATTCAGGGAGCCACAGTACTGATTTTTTTCTGCAAATGCTGCTTATGCAGAAAAAAGGAAACAAGCAGTAGATGTGAGCTATCCCAGGAACTTCTGCAAAAAAATCTGAATTCAAATCCTGTCTAGGTAATAGCAGAGTATGATACTGTTGGTTTCATATTATTCTTTCTATGGTAACAGTTTAACAAAGTTATTTCAGCATGCTTAGCAGAGGGGTTTTGCGTAGAGTCCTTCAGGCTGGGGGTACTGCAGCAGGAGTGTGCGGAGAAGCGAGAGCTGCGATGTTTTGCATTTTACCAGGTTCAGTCTTCTGAGGGAAATGCAAAAAATTCTCTCTTTTATGACCGGTGTATCCTGGGTATATTTTAAACAAATATCTCACCTGAATAATAGACAGCAGAGAAAAAAGACAATAAGCTGAAACATGACTCATGATGATAAGGTAGGGTTTAGAAAGTACCAATTTAATGTGTCTGTCTGGTGGTGGGTGAGACTGTGGGTAAAGAGGTTTGTATCTCTCTACCCCCAAAAACTTAAAACTAATGACCTGCAGTGTGTTGCATGAGTTTATGCAGACATACTTGAAGCATTTGCCACTTCTATAAGGCTCTGTATAGGTGCAGCAATCCTTCCATGTGTAGCAGATTGCAGCTAAACCAGTCATAAGCAGCAGCAGAAAATGTGCAAATGAACACATAACGCCCACGTAAAGCTTATGTTAATTCAACTGCAGCTTTAAAGAAAAATTAGCAATGGTTAGCATGTGCTCTGTCTTGTTAAACAGTTAGTACCACGCTACAGTCGTTTGAAAGCCTGCAAAAAGAAGAAACACCTGATGTGCATATTGTGCAGTAGGCTATAATGTTAGTAATAGAAGGAACATACTAGGAAACATAAATATCAATTAATTAACTTCTGGAGAAAAAATATACTTTATGCAGAAAGAAAGGAGCAATAGGGATTTTCTACAGGAAAAATGCATCATTTCACAAACTCCATTGGCACTGTGATCTGAACAGATGTGTGTTTCGGCTCTGTTCCCTTGGCCTCCTCTGAAGTTCACTTATTCCAGACAGGTAATCAACTGCTGTTAAAATAAATTTGTCCTTGAGTGAGCCAAATGGATGGTTAGGGACTAGAAAGAGTCTGTCCCTTTCCCAGCTCACAGTTTAGGTCACGGATTATAAGCACAGCAGTGTACAGCCCATATTGAACACATCTCCTGATGATGTTGATATTCAAAGATTGTTGTCTTCCTTATTCACGGAGCTGAAATCCACAGGAAGAAGTGAGAAATGCCATGATAACTGGCTTAGTGACTTTGGTTGCTGGATCATGGCCTGTTTCCACACTGTTCCACAGTACAGACAACTCACAGGTACAATCCACACACTTTTCTGAATTCAAGATAATACACGCAGCAAAAAAAGTAATTTCAGGCAGAAGGTAATCCAGGACTCTTGCTTTCTAGGCAAAGATGCTACATGGAGCTAAAGCAGCTGTGTTACCTTAGATGACCTTCTGGTAACACTCATCATCAGCTCTCCTGTTTCAAGCAGCAGGAAAATCTTGGTTCACTTTACCCATGGCTGTAGTACTTCTCTGTAGAATGAGATAACCCTTTTTTTCAGACATAAACAACAGAATTTAACCAGAATGGATTTAAGATAAGATCCAGCTTTGCAACTTAAGTTGCCTGCTGTCCTACAGACATTTCTGTCCCTGCCTTGTGCTGGCATATGACTGCCTATGGTTATATACTACAGTATCGATAATACAGTATTCCATCTGGCAACAGGAGCACGCTTTCCACAGATCAGCCGTAAGGGAGAGCTACAGTCTATCACCTATATATGAGAACACAAAGTTCTTCTGTGCTCCATTTTTCAGATGAAGTCCTGAAGAATAAATGGGAATTAATCAAAATGAAGAACTGAGAGATTTACCGATTCTTTAATTTAAACTTTAAAAAAAAAAGTACTCATTAAAAGAATTACAGATGTTGCAGCTTTCACAATATTTTCAAAGGTAATCAACATTTTTAATTTGGAGGCAAACCTGAAAATGTTATAAAAAGAATCATGCTATCTTTCCCAGCCAATCCATCTGCATGCCTGTATCAAATTGGCAAAGGATACTGGTTTGGATATTTGGACAAGAAAGAAACCAAGACATAAAAAATATATTTATGAACTTTATCAAAGGTTTTAAAGGCAAGGCAGTATCTTGAATAATTGTTACTGTTTACACAGCATTTTTATGTGAAACCACTTTACAAAGAAAAATAAGGATTGTCATTTATTTGTCTTAAAACAGCACCTAAAGGGCTGACCTCAGGCCTAGGGAGAGCAGATACCCCACAGGCACGCAGAGCTACATCAGCAAAAATATTGCACTATCTGCTTCCTACCTTAGGTGCTGACAATCAAAATTTTAATTTTCAAAGACCCCACAAACTGCTATCAAACAGTATAGATGTCTGAATTTTGTAAATGTATCCACTTTTACAAGATAGGCTTCCTGAATATTTAGTAGTAGGATTGCTACCCTAAAAGATAATATAATCAAAGCTGTATGTCTAGGATCCTACTGTGAAGAGAAATAGAAACTTTCAAAAGACCACTCACCCTATCATAAGGTGTGACCCTAAAGGTATTAGGATGAATAACTGTCTGACAGCGCCTTCATTGACTGAAGGGGAGAAATAACCGAGATCAGCCCTAATTTGACCTCAAATATCTGCTCATCAGAGTGCAGGACCACCTGAACCATGTCTGTATGAACTAAACATCCACTGAACTAAACATCCAACTAAAGATCCACTCGGGATTTGGGAATTCTCAGAACATGGCTACTGGACCAGTCATCGCACACAGAGAAAAATTGCTGGAAGAGGTGCTGGTGCCGTCCTCGTTGTTGCCCATTAGGGCAGTCAAAGGGGTCCTGAAAGCCTTGAACTCACATCCCTCATCTGCTTCAGAAGTCTTGAATTCACACTTTCTGCAAGTGTGGTTTAATAGCTGGATGTGGCACATTTTGGACTAGAGGGTCTGCTCTACCTCTCTGACTGGAACTGCTCTATTTCATAGGCATTCATTTAAATATTAATGGAGGTAAACACTGAGAATAAAACTGTCTTTTAGCTTAAGCACTTGTCTGAATATAAAGAGACGTGCATTAAACCTCTTCATCTAATTCATATTATTTTATTCAAAGTGAAATATCCTCATCAAAAGTGGCCAAGAACACTCTCCGCCTTCCCGCTCCCAGACTGTGCTGAAGTGCAGTGATTAGGGTAGTCTTTGGGGATATAAACGATCGCTGCTCAAGTCTCCTCAGGCAGAAGAAAATAGTTATGCATTTTGTAGAAAAGGGTTAGACTTAATAATTAACTTAAGGAAAATTCCATCCAATACCTTAACCACTTCCTTTCTTTTTTACAGAAAATCTGACAATTAATACACGCAAAATCAGTGGTCCCTTTCAAAACTATTGGCTTGACTCAGATCCTTAGATAGCAATTAGAAGCGAAGGCCCTCCTGGTTTGCAGTTAGGGTTTAAAGTAAAAATACGGTACTTACAAATCAAGCCCCTGCCCAGGCTTCAAGGAAGAAACACAAAAGAAATCTTAGCCCATGCTTGGAACTGAACTTACACCGGACTCTTCATGAGCAAAAGTACTTCGACAGACACCTCTGATTTCCACCAGGGACTAGAGTTGGAAACATCCATGCTCTAACAAAAAGGCTTTTCTTCTGGTATTTCCAGCTGAGATGCCAAGTGGAAGTTCTGGAATCTGATAAGAAAGCTTGTTTTCATAGATGTTTATCCAAACCCGACCTGGACTGTAAAATTTTGGATATCTGGCTATCTTTACAAAATAACATTCAAGTGAGTTAGCAGAACCAACTTCATTATTTATACTCAAGCATACACTTGTTTTAAGACAAAACTTCCATCTTTTCATAGAAATGAAAGCAATGAAAGTATCAGTACTACAGGTTAATACAATGGTGAAAGACGATACCTGACTAACGGATGCTAAAAATACAGTCACTGGATACAAGGCTTTCCAATCAAAAGAAATACATTTGAAATGTCTGTCTTTCCTCCTCACTCTCTTAAATCACAGTGAGACAAAATTTTACATTGAAGCCTGATGTAAAACCCCAGAATTCACTGTGAAATCACTGAGAAGTCTACTATTGAATTAGCTCATCTTTGGAACAGGTCTCTACTGTAAAACTTGGCTTCATTTATACCACCATCCACTCTGTTAAGCTCTTAAGAGGTACTTTAACTGAAATTGTTACGGGAAGGGAGATTTTGGACAGTTTCTCAATGAAAGAGCACTTATTCAGACCTCATCCTGCCCTAGCAGCACCAGAGGATGATAGTCTGAAAAAACTGTCAAGCCGTGCTGCCTGCCTTCTGAATGCATTGCTAACACATTTAAAATGGATATGTGTTGTGTCCAGGAAAACCAATACAGAGATTATAATGTCCCCTTAACAGCGAACTGTTGTGTCCAGGAAAACTAATACAGAGATTATAATGTCCCCTTAACAGCGAACTGAAAAGAAAAGCACTCTCTGACCTGGTGAAACAGCTGTGTATCATTGCATAACAGTGAAGGACAGAGTCCAATAAATGATAACAGCTAACCGCTTGTGTTTGCATCAACTCGTGAAATAGGTTCGTTCCCCTGTGCTGGGGAATGAAGTAATATTATCTTCTCTAATAGCACAAATGATTAAAGCGAGACCTTCAGATGACTGTGTCTGATAAACAACAATCATGCCTTAGTTTCTGCACCAGCCATTATGTGGGCATTTTCCAGTAAACTCTTGCTTTTAACGTCTACAACAGTTACGCAATTTATGCATTTGATCAATTTATATGGTGCACCGGTCCCAAATGTTCTGGATGAGTGTATGCATTATACAAAAATCACTTTACTGATAAAACCAAACTGACACAATTTCAAATAAATACCTCCCAACCAGCAAAAACTAGACAATTTTCCTCTCTATAAAATCCTAAGGTATTCTAGCTTATGTTAGTAGTATTCATTGGTAATCAGCACAGTAGACCAAGAAGTAAAGGTCACACCAGGGTAGAAGTTCATCCATCCAGAACACCAAACGTCAGGACCATGAGCATGTATTCCTCTGGTGATCTTACCTGTTGCCTTGTGAGAGATTGTGTCTTTCAGGAACAGTGAACTAAAAAGCCAGTAATTAACGTGCATCCAGAATGGAAGTGGAAGCCAGGATAGCTATAAAGCAGCAATGCAGTACAAGACATGGAGTAGAAAGCAAACCATGTTTTACTCTTGCTAAGGTTTCCAATTATTTAAAAACCTGGACTCTACCACTGCCTATTTTGGATAAGCAAAACAGTGGGAAGTCTGGATTTGGACCTATGTTTGTAAATAAGAAAACAAACCAGAATAAAATTCCCTGGCTACTATTGCTGCCAAGGTATCAAGATGCACCTAAAGGACCGAGAAGATACTCTCAGTTCACAACCTTGGCTAAAAGGGAGTAAATCGCTCCTTCAGTCTCAGACAGTACCTCTCAGTCTGCCAGCTTCCCTCAGACATGCTCCAGGTAGTTCTCTCACCCAAACGATGATCTCAACCCAGCATGAAGAAAGCTGAGGAACTGTGTCATCTGGACGATATGAAGTGACATCACTGTATTGATGGTTGCAGTCAAAGAGACCACAGAGTTCCCTTTAGTGACTACATATGTGGTTTTAAATAAGATGTATGACATAAAAAAAAAAAAAGTCTACCATGCAACAAACTGTCGTCTTTGGTAAAAGAATCATTCTAAGGTTCGTCCTCTCAGAGGGAAAAGAGTGGCACTCTCGGGCACGTCTGTGCCTGCTTTTGCCAGGAACTGTAAATGTCACATAAATGACTGTCCATGTGAAAAGTCACTTGTGACAGTTCTGAAAGAATCTGCTTGGACGCAAAATGTATTTGCCAGTATCTTACGCAGCCAGAAGGTATTGATTCAAAGATCAAGAAAGGCAAATGCAGTGTTGCTGACATTTTTTAAAGGGTCATATGCAAAATGTGTCTCTCTCAGAATCAGAGAGTTTCTAAAATCATCTTCTGATTTCCATCTCGCTCTGTGTGTAAGACTATCAGAGGACTGGGGACAGCCTGGCAGCGGTTTCCACCACCTCGTTTACATACACTGTCTAGCTGATCTCTCGAAAATTCTGCTTTAAAACCAAATCTATTTTCCTTGGTTCATACAGCAGAGCTCATGGGTTTCCCAAAAGTGCCTTTCCAAACAGACGAGAGGATATGCGGTGCCTGCTTTTCTTTCGCTTTTGCGATGGTGTAAGCCCACAGTAGCTTTGATGGACTTACAGTAGATATAACCTGTGTATGAAAGATATTACTGGACTTTAATAACTAGGTTTGAAGTAGGAGCACCTATTAAGTTGTTCCAGAGGGCAACTGCTTTTGAACCAGAGAATGCATTTGGATCATCTCTACTATGAAGTGATAAGCTGTGTAAGTTCAAAGTACAGTGGAAAGCCTTAACATTATCCATGCTTATTAGTACACAGCGCTTGTATAAGCACTATGGGAAATACCTTTGTGATTGTGGACACAAACCAACTCTGACTGCAAGACTGTATATGCCTGTTGTTATTCTTTTAGGGTTATTACTGAATCTCTATGTGCCACATTCTTTCAACCTGCTCTGAAGCCCAGTGACTTTTTATATCTTATTATTCAGTGAACAAAGACATAGCAGGTTTGTCTAAAAAGTCGCTATAATGATAATAATCTATAACTGTGAGTTAAACTGCACTCCTTGTTAACCTGAAGATTTTCCAGAATACGCATTAGCTATCCCATTCTGTCGAGACAGCAAACCAGGAGTACCAAAACTAAGATAGGTAACTCTACTGTCCGCTCTGGCAAAAGTGTGAACTGGCAGAGACTTCCTTCTATGATTTCTTCTGTTCCAATTCCTGCAAAAGAAAAGGCCAAAACTAGGATTACTGCTACATGCTATATTCCCTGCCTTCAGTTTTGTGCTGTGAATATTACGAAGCGCTGCAACAGAGTGGACAGAGCCCAGGAGCAGCACCCGCTTTTTAAACCTGTTCGAAGAATATTTCACAACTAAAAGGGGGAAGTGGGTTGCAATCCATGCTTCTATGTCCACGTATTAAATATGATTAAAGTCTGTGCTTAATGTCAATATGACCCCAGCTGACACAAAAGAAAGCAGTAGTATGTACCAGCACTTGTTTCAGAAAGGTACTAGATTCTTGACTGGCACAGTTTAAAGCTGGCCCCACTCACATTCAGAGAGTTAAACTGTTTTATACTTGTTCAGAGTCTGGACTTAGGTATAATGCAATAGTCTGATGAATAAGGAAAAAGGCAAAATAGCAAACCAATAGGAATAGGAGCCTACCATACACTTACTGTGTGTTTCACTGGAGAATGAAATTCATCTGTGCAGAAGGATATTCTTAAAAGTGCAGCCAGCCTGAATTTAAGAAGATGTGGAAGAAAAAGAAATAAGGGGTGTGCTAGTTCACTGTTTACTGAAATAAAGTATAATAGCATATCACTATTGTTGTGTTCAGGCTCTTGAGTATTCTCTAGCTCACCAGGTTACATATTTAACTTTGTATTACCAACAACCTTCATGAGGTTTTCAACTCTGCGCATTGACTTTGCACCTCATAGGGTACTTTCTATATTTCTCTGATTGTATTCTTTCTTATTTATGACTCTTGCATGCAAACAGGCTTTTTGAGAGTTCATCAGTTCCAGCTGGCTATTTTCCACTTGATGTCAATAATTCTTTATTCAGCCATTTATCAGAATTCTTTTCACTGCAGCCAATGGGTGATGTCACCAAGAAAGAGTTATAATTGCAGGTGGGAAATGAAAAGGAGATCAAAAAGCTTTCAAGTAACAAAAATTCTCTATTTATGCAAGTGTTCTAAGAAAAAAAGAAAGCGATAAGAAACAAGCAGACAACAAAGTAGGATTCAAATGGGAGCAAATTATGGCTAAACATACTAATCTTCAAAGTTTAACATGGGTTGTCAGCACTTCTTTCAGAAAATCATGTTCCTCAAATTGCAATTGTAGAACCATTAGTCAGCTATATATGGATGAATATTTCCCTTTTCCAAATCAGATTTATGGAATATTTTGCCTTCTGTCAGATTATAATATATTTGCATCTAATAGTTCTAATTTAGAATGTTTGAATTATAAATAGAAGGGAAATGTGGCATAAATTAACATTGATACAGAAGACTAGTATGTTTTCCTTATAAGCTGCAAAACGCTTCCATGTCAAAGGAAAGTGAAACTGCTCTGCGCTTGAGGTTTTCTGAGGTAAGAATGCATTGGTGTTTCAGAGCAGTCGCGTGCTCTTGAACTGCAAGATGTGCTGTCCAAATTCCTCTCCATGTTAACTATTACTGACCTTCAGCCATGGAAAGCAGCTAGCAGGGTGACTTAATTTGGCACCTGTTCTGGGGATTTCTGAATAGCTGAAGCCAAAAGCAATCCATATTTAGGTGGCCCAGCCTGTCCACAGCACATACTGTATTTTACGGTGGATTTCCTTAGGAGATTGTAAGGGCGATGCTGTACGGGAATTCCTACGTGTTGCCTTTCACTCCTTCAAATGCCAAATGTGAGGCTGTTTTTGCCTACGTCTTTTCTGTGATTAGAGTGGCATCCATAGGAGAGAGTCCTCCAGTACAGTAATTGCCATGCATTTTCCAAAAACGCCTCATGGGAATATACATTTCTTGGGAACTGGAAAGGCAGGGAAACTGTTAATCAAGTGAAACTAGGCTTGAAGTGTAAATGCGATGCTATCGGGTATGCACTTTGTATGGAATTTTCTTCCCATTTCTTGTGGATAATCACAGGAAGAGTGTGGGTGGATTGGCTCACATATGAAAAGACATCTCTCAGCTAAAGGAAAAACAACATTTTAAAGCATAGGGTTTCGACACAACCCCAGACGTAGGACAAAAGCAAAGAAATAAACTGGAGTCTACTCTCACACTAGTCTAAGCTGAAATTATTGTTCCACTTCCAGTAACAAAGGTAAAGCACCTTTTCAATTTGTGATTCTGGAATTCTGCTACCCTATGTATGTTATTTTACTTTCTCAGATTCTTAGAAATAATGATTGCAAATACTTGTAAAGGCTTTTAATTGTCCAGAATTAAAAAATAACCACAAAGAGCTGAGCAACTGGGTTGGATTCCAACACTCATTATAAAATAAAAAAATGAAAAAAAAAATGGCATCCCAGAGCTTCAGCTAGAGTTTGTCCATGGTGCATCACATTCTTAAATGAGGACACAGCCTACTATTTTTAATGACTATAATATACAACAGTTCAAAGAGGATGAAAACACCTTTATTTCTTTTCAGTTTCACAGCCACATGTGGGTTATAACAACGTGTATATAAGAAAAGTCGGACATCCTCTTCAGAGGAATGAAAGGGGACAGGTTTGGAGCTTATTTCCCCCACCCCACCACCCCCCACCCCGTAGCATTTTTGAACTAGCGCGAAATATTCTTGAGCCAGCTGGTTGTTTTGTTCACACTGGCTTTCATTGCCTAATCTAGTGAATTCATTACAGCTCCCTGCCCCAGGGCTCAATTTTCAGCTGCGCTGAGCATGACCCATATCAGCTGTGGGAAAAGGGAGGCAAAGGCTCTGCGGGCACCTCACACCTCCCCGCATCCTCGGGAAGCCGTGGGGGGACCCAGCTGCCGGGGTTATTTGACGATGGCTCGCGTGGCCCTTGGGGATTACTCTGCGAGCAGGAGTTTGCTCGTCCCGACGTGAATCCTGCGACGGGGCGTTGCAGGGTGGGAGAAGGTGCCGTAAAATAACGCTGGGTCTATGTCAGGACAGGACTCTCCCATTCCAGGGCTTCCTCAGTGTATTCCTCCTGGAAAATGCTGCAGGGATGATCTCACAATGTAAAGAGAACTTTCTGGAACCAGAATCTGGAATCGGGCGTGTTGTTTCTGAGGTAACCAGACTCTAATGTCATCGCAACAAGTAGTATAATTTTGTTTCTCGGTTACATGCTACAGATACTGTATTACAGAGAAGCTCTGTGGAAAATGGATTCTATTTGCTCCTGTGCTACAAAAGGACAAACAGTTCTCTGTTTTTAAAGCTTTTTGGATGAGATTAGTGGTTGCGGAGACAGAGCTGTGTCCATTTTGTCCTCACTAGCAAGTGGGTGGTTGCCTCCCACACTCGCATCGCTGCCACATTTGGCAGCAATAACACTCTGGCAGCAATAATTTATCTGAGAGGTCCCAGCACTGTAAAGTAGTCCCACTACTCCCTAAAAATTTTCTGAGCTGAGTAGTTTAGCTCTTAACTTCCACTGCGCTGAGCTATGGTCACTACTCACACACTCACACAAACACACACGTGTGCCCATCTCCTGAGCACTGCAAGGAACCTAAAACTTACAGATCAACAAGACAGAATGGTCGTGGCCAAGGAAGAAGAACAAGCAAGATGAAAATATCATAAAGACCCCAATGCTGGCACGGCACACTCTGACTCATACTTTCCAGTTATAAATGTCATCCATTAGGTTAAAAAAATAATAATAAAAATCAGTCTCCATTCTGGGTTGTGTTTTTTTTTATTGCTTGCTTTAATAGCTCTGCTCTTCATCAGCTCCAGTGTTCGGCAGCTGATCCCTCTTTCCTTGGCTAAGGACATGTGATAGTTTTGCTGAATAGCTGCAAACATGCTCTCTGCTGGGTACTAATAGCTGGCACATTAGGCTGCTTGGCGAACTGTGGTAGCCAAACAGAAATGCTTTCAACAGACTGATTTCAGTAAAGAAGTGGAAGGTTGGGAATTTTTTTCTTTTTCTTTTTTTTTTTTTTTTTCCCTTTCCCCTCTCTGCTTGGTGCCAGAGTTCTTAAAATAGTTCTCTCAGAGTTTTCTTGTTACCCATTTTGGAGCCCAGATGTAGGAAGCAAGCCAGCACAGCTGGTGGAGCCTAAGTGTCTCACTGATAGGGAAGGCTTACATGGCCTTCATTTTATTCTTGACTGTCATGCTTCACTTTATTCTTAACTGTTATTGATGTCATTGCTATCGGAGTGTCAAGAAAAAAAATGCCCAAGCTTGCAGAGGTTAAAGGTCTACCAGCAGAAGACCTTTCTCTCCCCTCCGTCTTCATCACCAGGCCACTGTACTTTGTTATCTTCAGTACTGTCCTCATCTTTTCCCTCATCAGGAATGTAGATTTAATTAGCTGTTCCATTCTGAGCTCACACTGATACCTGTGCTGGGCTAGTGCAAGTGATGTGCAGTAACGCTGTGATGTGAACTCATTCTCACAGCAGGCTGGATATAAAATCAGCAGTCTCCTTATACTTAGGAGTATATGTTAGATTTCTAGCATATTTCTGAGGAGAAAAGAATATATGGAGTCATACCAGCCTTCCTGACAGCAAGCTAAAATGTACACAACAAACTGAAAGGAGATGATACGCCAATCAGTAGAGTTTCCTTATAGTCATCTAGTAAGTACTGGGCTGGCCAGTCTTGAAGACCCAGTAACTTTCTTCCCCTGAGGATGCAAATCAGGTCACTGGAAGCACATTTGCTTCTGTGATTTTTTTCCTGTTAGAGATTTGCTATCACCTGAGCACCCTCGTGGGGTCTTTCCTCATGCAACATGTGATAACTCCTACCAGCCTTGAGTTACTTATAACTGCACGGTTCCTACAGGGTGGTTTTTGAAAGCAGCCCAGTCTGGGGTCTTACCGTTACAAAGCGCAGAACTCCATGTTCCTAGTACATCTGTGAAAGCATTTGGGGAACAGCAATACGGGTGGAAGTAACACTGATTCATTCTATCTTCATATGAAAACAGAGGGAACAGTTGGCCTCTCCAAACTGGAATGATACAGATACAGAGATCTGAATATGCAAAAATAGCACAGCAATTTCTAGGAGAAGACTAAACACATCTCAGAAACGTATTGAAAAGCAGCACTCGAGGTCCGCAGGGAAGCATTTGAAAGGTGCAGACTGCAAGACTTGGCTACATGACACACCAGCTTACACTGAAAGTCAAAAGGAGTCAGGTGTTTAATCCTTGTTTCTGCCTTTAGACCTCTGTTGCCTTCAACCACTTGCTCTAGCTGGAAGCGTGTCCCCTGCCATAAGCAAACCTCTGATTACAACACTTGTGAATGAATGACGGAGGCTTTGGGAGGAGATGAACAATCAAATTCTGCGCTGATTTAGGGCTTTGACACAGCATCTCTGTGGATGTTGGGCTATTAACCTACAGCCTTCCCCTGCCCACCATTTCCTTCTGCCTCCTCATGACAGAATCAGAATAATTCAGCTCATGCCCCCATCTCCCTGATGGGAACACCAGGTCCAGCATCTTAGCTGGTGCCAGTAACAAAAGTGGTCTGGCATGAAGATGCAGGTCTGTGAGTGGGAGCTGCTGACACATACACGTTCCTTTCTACCAGCACAGTTACAAGAACAGTAACCTCCAGTGAGCAAACAGCTGAGAAGGTATTTCCTTAAACAGCTTCTGCTGTTTGCACAGAGAATATGAATACAAGTCTCTGTACTCTGCACTAATTCACGCACGTGACTGCGCTCGAGCTTATGCCTACCTCCCTGCCTTCCCTTGTGTCAGCAGCTCACTGCTTATGTTGGTTCTGAAGTTCACAGCAATTATATATAAGCAACACATGACTAGAGAGCTTTAGATGAGGACAGGCTTTTTTGCACGCAGGTTTTTGTTACCATATGCCTCCTTTTCGAGGGGAGAGGGACAGCCTAACTGTAAAACTGGGAGTTTTACAGGAACCTGCTGAGGTCTGTACCCAGCTTCCACTAGCTGTTTGCAGGACCTGTATGCTTCTCTCTCCTTGGAGGGCTTCTCGGAGGCTTTAACCTGAGCAGAGAGGTTTTTGTTGTATTCCTAAAGTGACATATATGTCATCAGCCGTTTGGAAGTGTCTCACCTAAGCTACTGTTTAGGTCCTCTATATTAATTGGAGAGGGATAAGCACCTTCACATGCCAGTTCTCCACATCACAAGGCAGGTGTATAAGATAACAGATGAATTTCCATGCAGCATTAATTGAAAGGGCCCTGACAACTGTCTGAAATTCTATGCTAAAGCTTGTGTGACTAAATTTCTATGAGGCAAACCCTATTTTTCTGTAATTCTTCTGTCATGACTGAGCCCACCACAGGCACACCGTGTTGAAGCCTCTATGTACCTTCTTTCCTGATGATTTTCTACAAAGATCCTCATTAGCTCAATTATCCGTAAAGCTACCCATAAGAAAAAACGATCTTGAAATAGGTAACAGATGCACTTAAGAGTTACATCTTGTGATGAATGAACACAAAATCCCAGCTTCATTATACCCAGCCCACACAGTCACATTTTTTATTGCTCATATGTAATGATCAACAATCATTTGGGACAAAAAAATAAACTCTAGCTAGAATTTTAACGCAGACTCATAAAAGAACATAAAATAAAATAAAATATTTTTTAAAATTGAAATTATTTACACTGATTGAAGCACCTGGGAGAAGCACCCTGGCTTGACCCTACCTACTTGCTAATTTCTATCCTTCTGATGTTGTCAATAAGACCTCCGGTATTTTCATCTTCCACTTTTTGTTATCCCCTCCTATTCCTGCTCTGAATGCCACACATCATCCTCAACTATCCAATTTTTCCTTTCACAATATCTTTAACTAGAACTGTTCTGTTCTTCAGCCATGAAATTTAGCTTCCAGTTCATTCCTAATTTTGTGTATAAACTGTATGATAGCCCTCAGGCTCATGTGAAATTATTTCTTTTCTGTGTGTTTAGATGTGATCACTTTTTACAGCAAATATTTCTTTTCCATTGCTCTATTAATCCTTATGTGTCCTTTGTATGGTGATCCTTCCTTTTCTCAAAAAGCCACTTCCTGCACAAAGACATTTACCTGAGCCTTGAAACTCCTCTGCTACCTGCCTTTCACTTGCCCCAGTGTTTGCAAGTAAACAAACTTAGGACACAGCTACACAGATAGGTACAGACAGTTGCGTATCCATTCTGCCTGAATTCCAATCTGGCTGGATCCCACGTACTTCAAACTATTTTGTCCTCTTAAGATTAAAAAGTTTGTTGCATCTTGGGCTCTGGGAGCGGAGTGAAGGTGCAACTATCTGGACTCATTCATCTAATCACATTCGTTGCGTGGCCAAAATCAGAAGTGAACTGTGGTTTATGCAGAAGCATTCCCAAATATTTTATATATGATATTTGCCTACCCAGAGTACTTCTCAAGATTTATAGGAAATTTTTTCTGGTCCTCTGACTTGTTTTGCAAGTGCTGAAGTCATCTGAAGTGAATTCTTCTTCTGAGGAAGTTGAAGGCTTGCGAGGCTTGAACTGAGCACTCGGCCAGTCTCATTGCAGCATTTTGTTTTCTTGCAGAGGTAACCTACAGCCAACACAAGTGATTCCCAGCGTGGTGATGGGGAAGATAATTTTATGTAGTTCTGCTCAGTCTCACAAAGAACTGTAATAAAAGACTGATAATAAGTACTTCTTAGTACTTTTTTGATCAGATAAACTGGCAAAATTTCTTCAACAGCTCTGTTGGCTCCCCGTAATATTAAACATTATCTACATGTAAAAATAATGCATTATAATAAGGATTTTATCTTCTTTTTTTTTCTTCTCTTTTTCCAGTTCAGTATTTCTTGCAACTTCCATATCTTGACATCAAAAGTTGCTGAGAATGGTCAAGTCAAGCTTACCAGATACCAAATTTTGATAGTAATTATAAGAGCCTTAGGTATTTTAGCTTTCATCTTTTCTAGAGATAGCATTGCACAGCAGAGTCAGGTTCTTAAGTTAACCGGGTAAAAGAGGTCTGTTTCAGTTTCGCTGGTTAAAAGCAATGCTTTAAATGCCACATGGAAATAAAGAAGCAATAGTGCCGATCATGGAGCACTGAGGTAAAGCTCTGCTGCTCAGTAATAGGCCAGCCACACGCTTCCCTAGCATGTTTCCCAGAATGTCTTGGCAGATGGTTCCCATGCAGCATATTATGTTAGATTAATTTAAACATAGAAAAGGCATGGATAACTATAACAAGATCTGCATCCGACAATGTAATAAGAGACACAGGATTCCAGAGAACAGAAAAGAGAAAAATGGTCGGAAGATGAAACACTTGGCTGCAATGGCTACTTACTTAATTAGCAATATCTCTGATCTAATAAAGTCATCATACTATGAATCATCTTGCCCAAGTTCATTCAACAGAGGTGTCAATTATACAATCAGTGGACATTTGTGCATTTTTTCCCCTATCTACTAACCTTGTTCCTTTTTTTTCTTTTTTTTTGGCCTGGGCAACTACACTTATGACAACAAGCTCTCAGTCAAATCCTTGTCTCACATGGATTAAAATACAGGATCTTCTTGGCGCCCAGTCAGTTGCATTGTTTTCATCTAATAAAAAACATCAGTGGAAAAATTCACCACTACACAAAAAGCAAATAACTTGAAGCATTTTTAACAATTGTGTATTAGTGCTGGCATGCTTCAAAAATAACTGCTGAACATTGCTAGGAGGACTGCAGGACTATATAATTATTTATGACAGGCTTTCACCTTTTTTTTCCTTCTCCTAAATGGTTGGTGTTAGTTGAAGGCCAAAGGAATACTGTGAAAATGAAGGAAGGAAAGCAGTGGGATGCTTTTTATAAGGCAACTGCCCTCCATCTTTACTCACCCATGAGCAACCATGCTAAGCATCTCCTGGGAGGACCACTATCCAAAGGTGTTTGGACTTCAGATTTCATAATCTGAAATCCATGGCCATAAATAGAAAGAATGAAGAACCATGAATAGAAAATAGAAATTAGTAGGAAACCATTTATTCACATTCCAGGAATACGTTCAAGTCGAGAAACAGTTTTCCATTCCATATTGGGATGAAACTGAGACCTTTCAACGTTTTCAAGAATAAAAAAGAGCAAGTGAGAGCTTAGTCCCCTCCCTCATCCTGATGTTCCTGTTCATGTCCTTCAAAAGAACCAAGCAATTAGGGTGCCAGCCTCCAAGGAAAAGAAAGTGGATCTGAAGCCCAGCTCCACGAGCAGGATGCATTCACATGCCTATTCTCAGTACTTGACAACACCGTCATGCATTGCACAAGAGTGTCCAACCTGCAGGCTAATTCTGAGGTCAGATACAATTAATTCTCCATACTTAAAATAGCCCACCCTAGAGCTCAGATGCGTTTCCAGCCATCGCTTTTTTGATGCTGCCGTAGTCCCACTAAATCTCCAGTTTGAGCACATTGACTCAGCTTCGGTACTCACCCCCAGCCTCTCTCTGCCACAGGGCTGAGCAGAACTTGTTTGTTTGAGCGCTCGCTGCCACTCGCAGGATCCCGGTTCACTCCCAACACACACACACACACAGAATGCACAAATGAAAAATGGAAGTCAGAGTGTAGAGAAAAGGGAGGCTTACATATCCCACAGAAACACGTATTATACCTCTGTTGTAGGATTTCTCCCAGAAAATGGAATGAAAGATGGCCAGCTTCTGAAGTATGCCTAGGAAACATGTTCTTACATCAATACTGTCAGTACTAACCCACATCCCGGAGTAGCAACTGAGAGAGTAGTGTTTGGCTTTTTTCTCTCTAAATATCAACAGTGCTTTTCCTTGCATGTTGCTGTCTTTGTTGAAATTCACTGGACTACCTGCGTGTCTAAAATTCATCATCTGCATAAGTATTTGCAACACTGGCCATTGTTTGTTGTGTCTTATTCATGCTGGAATATCAGCAAATACGTCGAAATTAAAGTTTGTAATAGTATGCTAGTCCTTGTATTCCATGACTGAAGGCAAATAGTCCCATGTCTAACATAAATAGCAGAATTAATTTTTCAGCCCCCAGTGAGGGATCTGCTGCTCTACCTAAAATAAGCAGCCTGATTTCTTCTCAGATGAAGGGCTGTTTGTGAGTGATGGGGTTGAAATCTGGTCAGTGCAATCACACATGACAATGAATGATACCAATAATAATAAAAAGATACTTTAGAAGCATTTGAAAGATGATCACCCTACATAATCATTAACAATCTGTCACTTGCTGGGTCTTTCTGGGCACAAAGTCATTATCACCAACACTAACAGCTGTTGCCACCCTGAATGTCAGGGAAGGAAAAGGTTGGAATAAAATTCCTTCCCACGTTTTTAGCTTCCCAGACTGAACCTAGGAATGTAAACACCTCTGACCTCGGTATGCAGGTTTATCTGGATCTTCTCTTTGCAGCTGGTCCCCCAATAAGAATTTAAACAAAATAACAAAAGCTCACAATGGCACATTATCAGCTGTATCTGAACATATTTGGGTGTTGCTGGGAAAAGTTAAACCACTGCAATGCTCAGTAAAATAAGCTGTGAACACAAATAGGTGGATTGTAACTTTATCCCTGTTGTGTTTCAGATCAAGCTTCTGAAACATTTTAACCTAGACAGTAGAGACAACTGCATAAATCTGAATTCATAAACTGTTTTGCTCTAATGGGAAAAACGTGTGTGTAACTGAAGTAAACTGGAGCATTTACAATGCCTGTGAAACAGGACAAAAGAAAACTGTTGCCTTTCTTCCACACCTTGCAGGTGGAAAAGAAACAGGGCAAATCCACCGAGTGAAACTCAGGACCTGAGAAAGATTTTGGGTGTCCAGATCCAAATCCTCATCAAATAGGATTTGTAGATATGCCTTGGTGGCTAATTCCCACTGACTTCTCACAGAGTGCCTTTACAAATCCGTTCCGTGAGCTAGGATTTCATATTTTGCTGCAGAGCCTGCTCTGAGGAAAGCATTTTGTAGCTCTTGCTGCCTGACGCTAGGTTTGCTCTAAGGTGTGTTTGGAGGAGGCTGGGAGTGGGAGGAATGTATTGCAAATGTGAAGGTCCTGCTTCAGCTGCAACGGGTTTTGCCTCTGGGAAAGTAAGGGCAGAAATGGTGAGTGGCTATGTTCTCTTAAGAGCAGTTAGCAGTTTATACCTCACGCAGCAGTTGCCAGGGAGCCAGGAAAGAGTCCTGAGCATGAACACGAAGTTCTTGGTGGCCTCTGGCATGTGGGTGATTGGGGCTGGCATTTTTTTTTTTGACTGCTAGATCCCCTGTGACTGCAATAGCCTTGTAAGGCACAGTGACCAAGGCTAGGTCTGCCACTAAGAAAAAACGCTTGGAACCCTTTCTCCTCATATAAATTAAAAAGCAAGTATGTGTAGTCAGAACAGCAATCTGGAATGGAGGTGCTGCCAAAAGCCTTAGAAGTCCCTTGAGACTTGCAGCGGATGTCCACAGTGAACAAGAACAGTTGCTACTGAGGTCACCAACTTTGCCCGGCCACTGCTGTATCTGGTCAGACCAGAAGGTGAAGCGGGAATGCAACAAAGGAACGTTATCCCACTGTGCCTTCAGAGAGATCTGAACCACGGAGGACTGTGCCCAGCAAAGACATCACTGGTGAGAGTTTCTAGGAATGGAGAGCTTCCAACCTTACTCCTAGAGATTCTCACGCTGGGACAACAAGTAGAAGAGATGTCAGAGTACAAGACCGTTCAAGTAGTCTTCGAGTCACGTAAACCCAAGATGCCTCAGGTTTTACATCAAGTTCCCAGGCCTTTAAAATCCATGTTGTTGTGCTTATAGCACAGTAACACTGGTAAGCTAGGCTGCAACTGGAAACTGTCAGTCCTCAGTCAAGTTGAGGACAACTGTATTAATTTCTCAGCTAGTTTCTGTTCCAGAATGGTGTAGAGGAACAGCCACTGCGCTGTGCTGTCATTGAGCTTACCGCCCCATTTCCATATTGTCCTTTACTCCTAGAGTACGGACAAAGGGTGTTAGTTCAAGTCAGGCCAAATGAGACTAACCCTGACTTCTCCAGGTGCCTCTTCGTGGTGACTCTGGGTGCGTTAAGTACCTGTTCGGTCACCTCTTATGTCCCCGCTCAGTAACAGAGCAAGGCAGGAGGTGGTTATTGTTGAGAGGCACTCGGCACGGCAGGGCACAGAGAGGCAGCAAGGGCTGTGCTGGCTTCTCTCTGCCCCTCATGGCCAGCTGGGTATGCAGATAGCACTCTGAATTTCCCAAAAAGGCATCTCAACCAGCACTCTTTGCATGTGGGGGCACTCAGGGAAATACCCCTCCCAGATCCTTCCCTGGGACAATAGGTCTCTGCGCTGTTCCCCCTCTGTGTCTTTGCCTAACTTCCATAATAGTCTAGTGTGATTAATCAGTATTGCTTCTGCAGCCAAAGAGAAAGGGAGGGGGGCATTATAGCGTGTTTCAAAACAATACCAAATATTGCATGAAGACTGTAGACCGTAGATTCCATTGTTGAGCAGTATTTTTGTTTTAAGAACAAGAGCTTAACTTTTTTTTTTTTTTTAAATGAGATTGATTAAAGTAGAATCTGGAGTTTATTTGTTTTTTCTCCAAGGTACAGCAGCTGCGTAAAAGAACATTTCACCATAAAGAACAGGCTGATTCACTGCATTTCTCCTGAGTACAGATTGTTGTCCTCTCCCACACAGTCTTCATAAATTAGGAAGGAAACTTGAAAAGCACCACAATATATGTTTTTAATTGTTCCTGGCTTGCAGTAGTTGAGTTAGACCTCAAATATACAGTCTTTATCTAAAAAAAAAAAAAAAGGTTAATAAAATTTAAAAGATGAATAAAAAGCTGCAGTTTTAGATGCCGCAAAGTAACTGTGGAGCCATGGCACAATTTAAAGAGGAGGTGCAGTGAGTTCAGTATCAGCAACTTACCTTCCCTTTGTAAGGCCTGAGGACACTGAGTACCTTCAGGTCTCGGGACATGTTCCTCAGCTCTTACATAAAGGCACAGGAAGGTAGGACTGTCTTACAGCCCCACGTTGCAATGGACTAAGCTCTGACCTGCTTTAACTCCAAATTAAACAAGAGTTTAAATCTCTATGAAACTGAAAGCCAAGTCACCCGCAAAAACATGCAGCCTCCTGTGTGTAATTACCAATCTATGGGAATGAGAAAGAGCAGCAGAAGGCTAGGCATCCATACCAGTAGTACGGCTTGTTTTTCCCTCCCCAACCTTTGCTTTTCCTACACAATGTATATTTAGTGCAGGAAACCAGCTAATAAAACTTGCCTGAAACGAGATTTGGTTCCATCTTTTAGATTACAAGTGAAATGTCAGAAGTAATTCATTCAGAAGGTGGCAGGATCCCTCCAGGGTGGTTCAGGCCTCAGTTAGAATAATAAATAAATAATCCCAGAAGCTTTTTGTTTGTGTTTTTTTTTTAACTACAGGCAATATGAGAAGGTTACCAGAAAGTTGCCACCACAGACACAAAGTGCATCCTTTCCTGGTTTCTCTAGTAAATTGTAATATATCACATTGTGATTCTGTCAGCAATCATTTTGAATCATTCCTTGAGACTCTTAGACATTCAAGCCTATCTCCCCTTACAGAAAAATAAAGATAGCTGAATCAAAACATAAGTTCATAGCAAAACACGACTCTATTAGTCACATATGGGAAGGTGGTCTGCACTTGAGTGATCTACAAAGCTCTTAGTGTTCAACTCCTGTGAGGTTTTCTTGCTAGGGAACAGTTGAAACATCATTAACTTTTCCAATTGTAATGGCACACATGTCAGAGCAGGGACTGAAATACTGTGGGCCAGCAAATGTTGAGCTAACTTCACAAACATAATCTTTGAAATCAAGGCAATTCAGATTAAATTCCTGAACTGCTTAACAAGGAATATGGTTCAAGGCCCCACCCCATGGAACTGCAAAGATCCCAACGATCACATCCTCAGCAGCAAGAGGGTCTTTAAATATTTTTAACAGTCATGACAGCATGACCTGAGAGAGGAACTCATAGCAAGTAAAAATTATCTCCTGTTCACCTGTGCTTCTGCCATAAGCTGGGAACACATGGGCTGTACAGTTTCTTTCTAGACAGTAAGAGAAACAGAGATTTGGGATTACCAGGTTCAGTCCCAACAGAGAGAGAGGAACATGGACCAATATCTGCTAGCTTTCCTTTCCTTCCTTCCTGCCAAATTGTCAGTTCTTCCATTCCAGCTCCATGCTCTTTTCTTTAATCGTCCTCCTCTTCATATTTGACCCAAGGAAACTTTCCTCCTGTAACCCATGTAGGAGGATTGGCAGCAAGAGAAGCGTTGGAAAGACAGTCTCTTTGTTTGCAGTTTTAGTGCCAGGGAAGCAACTGCAAGGAAAGTTGTTTCAAGGAAGAGTGTGTGCTTGTTGCTGTGTGAGACCTGCTCAGTGAGTTTGGGAGCTGGTGAAGAACAACCAATATAGACAATAACCAGAGGGCACAGATGCCAAATCCTAACAAGTCTTTGCTGAAAGCAGCTGTTGACCACATGCTCCCTGATGAGGCAACATCTTACTACATAGGGGTACATTCCAGGTGATGTTAAATATGTTTTATCTCTTTCTTTTTCATAGAATCATAGAATATCCCAGGTTGGAAGAAACCTTGAAAGATCATATGGTCCAATCTTTCATGGGGAAGGGAGATTAGATGAGGTTATGTAGCACCTTGTCCAACTGCATCTTGGAATCCTCCAACAATGAGAGCTCTACCACATCCCTGGGGAGGTTGTTCCAGTGATCAGCTGTTCTCACTGTAAAAAATCTCTTTCTTATATCGAGGCGAAACTTGTCCCCATGCAACTTGTACCCGTTGCCCCTTGTCTTCTCCATGTGGCTCCTTGTGAAGAGTGACCCTCCATCCTCTTTGTAGCCACCTTTTAAGTACTGGAATACTGTGATGAAGTCCCCTCCGAGCCTTCTCTTCTCCAGGGAGAAAAAAACATAACTCCTTCAGTCTTTCCTCATAGGGCAGATTCTCTAGCCCTTTGACCAACTTCGTGGCCTTCCTTTGGACGCTATCCAGTCTGTCCACATCTTCTTTGAATTGCGAGGACCACAGCTGCACACACAGTACTCCAGGTGTGGCTTGACAAGAGTTAAGTAGAGTGGGATGATCATGTCGATGTCCCTGCTAGTAATGCCCCTGCAGATGCAGCCCAGGCTCTGATTTGTCTTTGTTGCTGCAGCGGGGCACTCCTGACTCCTCTTCGGCTTGTGGTCCACCAGGACCCCCAGGTGCCTTTCAGCAAGGCTGCTCTCCCACCACACAGGTCCTAGCCTGCACTGAGCTCTTGGGTTATTTCATCCTAAGTGCAGGACTTTGCACTTGTCGTTGTTAAACTTCACACAGTTCTTGCTAGCCTCCTTTCAGCCTGTCCAGGTCACTCTGTAAGATGGATCTCTCTTCTGACATGTCCACCTAACCACCCAGTTCAGCGTCATCAGCAAACTTGGTAAGGGTGCTTTCAACCCCATCACCCAGACCATTTAGGAAGATGTTGAACGGTGTGGGGCCCACTATTGATTTTTTGGGGGACCCCACTTGTAACAGGTTGTCAGCCTGAGTAAAAACCATTGATCACCACCTTATGAGTGCAGCCTGCGTGCCAATTTCCTACCCATCTCACAGACTGTCCATCCAGTTTGTATCTTGCCAGTTTGTCCAGGAGAACGCTGCAGAAAACAGTGTCAAATGCTTTGCTGAAGTCCAGTCTTCACTGTACCTCTGACTTAGTCAGCACTCAAGACTAATAGCATCCCAGAAATGATGGAGCTCTTCAATATTTTTCACTTTCATCTTTCTGACCTGCATGAAAAAAAACAGAGGCAACTGTAAAGACTGGCTCTTTCTCACCTAACCTTAGTTTAAAAGTTGAGCATCAAATCTAATTAGGTGTCTTTTATTTAATTATTACTATAATTTTAACTTTAAGTGAGTAGTGAATAGATCAGAAACTTAAAGTGGAAAAATTAAATTTGACCTAAAGGCAAGTATTTTTAACTTTATTTGGCACAGCTGTTTGGAAAACCCTTTAGAAAACAGGAATCCTTGTTCCATATTATGTTCTGAATGCAGATGTCTGTCTTGCTCTTCACTCTGATTTTCAGCCTGAAGTTGATGTTTCTGCCTTAGGTGCACAATCAGTCCCCAACCTTTCTAATCACAGAATAAATGAGGTTGGAAGGGACATCTGGTGGGCATCTAGTCCAACCCCTGCTTGAAGCAGTCCAGTTAAACGAGGCTGGTCAGAGACTTGCTGAGTTTTGAACGTTCCCATGGATGGAGACTCTCTGGGCTATTTCTTCAAATATTTTACTATGCTCACAGTGAAAAAGTTTTTCCTTGTATGTAGTTCGTGGTCAAATATATATACTGCAGCAGCTGAAAAGAAAATCCTGATTTTCACTTATATTATAATTTCTTTCTTTGCTACACAAATAGTTTGCCTGGCAAAACTGCTAAAGATCTTATAGCTCACTAGCACTAGCATGAGCTACTCCATTGAAGCAGCCATTTCAATACATGTGTGTGCTTTTCCCAACCCAATACAATGAGATTCTGCAACTTCCTTCAGCAGTATTTTTTGTCTTCTGAAATCAAACTAGCTACTTTTGTTATGATGGAAAGAACTGATTCTTTTAACATTCAAGCATCCACACATTCACACAGATATTAGTGTCACAATCTAGTCTATTAGAATTAGTCCAGGATAGCCTGTTCAAATCATACATCTGTAGCAGCAGTAGAGTAAGCTGAGTACATACATAGCTTTGCAGAGCAAAACAAATGAGTTTTCATTTCTTATTTCCTTGTATTATGCTAAAGAACAGTATCAGCATGCAGTCAGTCCACACAAAGCTGAGGTATTTAGGTTTTTTGGTCTCTAGCCATCTTAGTACTTCAAGCTTTTTTCCAATCTCCTCAGTCTTTTTCTTTCATTAGATGTGAATTTAACCACAGATCACCATTGCAAGCCACCCTTCAAAAGGGCAGTGAGGTCTCATCCATTTTCTCCTGATACCGGGAAGTCCCTCTTACACTCAAGTTATAATCTCATTGCTGTGGTTTAACCCCAGCCGGCACCTAAGCACCACCCAGCCGCTTGCTCAGTCCCCTCCCCCAGTGGGATGCAGGAGAGAATCAGGAAAAAAATTTAGAACTTGTGGGTTCAGATAAAGGCAGTTTAATAGGAGAGAAAAGGGAAAAAAAAAAGAATATGTAAAACAAGTGATGCACAATACAATTGCTCACCACCCACTGACCGTTTCCCAGTCAATCCCTGAGCCACGATGTCCCCAGCCAACTTCCCCGGTTTCTATACTGGGCATGACGTCCCATGGTCTGGAATACCCCGTTGGCCAGTTTGGGTCACTGCTCTGGCTGTGTCCCCTCCCAACTGCTTGTGCTCCTCCAGCCTTCTCGCTGGCTGGGCACGAGAAGCTGAAAAATCCTTGATTTAATGTAAGCACTGCTTAGCAACAACTAAAACATCAGTGTGTTATCAACATTCTTCTTATCCTACATCCAAAATGTAACACTATACCAGCTACTAGGAAGAAAATTAACTTTATTATTCCAGCCAAAACCAGGACACTCATCATCCAGGAAATCTATAATTTTCCAGAGGTTCAGGAGAGGAACTTTTGCTTTGCTTCAATATGTGCCATGCTCCATCATGTCATGTCACAGCTGAGACATGTTGGGTCTTGCCTTGGCTCCACTTCTTCCTTTTCCTCTTCCCACAGAACAGTCTATGATCTCTCTTAACCCTTTCTTAAGCCTCTTGTAAAACCTTTATCAGATTAAATAAGCCTCTCTGGAACATGTGGTCAAAACTGTTTCCGTCTTTCTTCTATCCTGTACATACACATAGAGTACTTTCTACTGCACGTAGATTTGACACCTACTGCTTTGGCAAGAGGAAACATAGGTCTCACGTTTGAAAAGACTATGTCTGGTATATCATTCTATGTCTTAACAAACTACTCTACTAGAGAAAGAGGAAACCTTTTAAAATGGGTATTTCTGTAAAACCTCCCAGTAAATTACTCTTTATTTTATACTGCATTTGTTTTTCAGGCAGAATACTTTTCTGAATCAACTTCATCAGCTAAAGAAGGCCAGTATTAAAGTAAACTTGAATGCAGTCCTGTACTTGTGCACATGATTTAGTGTTGGCCTTTAAAATTGAAGAAGGTTGTAAGAGTTAGCTCATTATTATTTTTGTTTATTTATAGACTCTTCTATGGATCATTTCACTGATTCAAACCTGACCACTGCTCAGCAGTCATGAATACACTTGAGGTGATGACATGGTTACAGAGTTTATCAACCATTAAAACTGGTTTGTAGCTGAGTTCAGACCTAAAAGTGCATATTTATCACTACCGTCTCTAATGTATTTCTCATAAAAGATGAGAGTGCTTTGCACAGCATGACCACAGAAAAATCACTACAAATTATGTACGTCAGAAAAGGACTCTAGTTTTCAGTAGTGCTGGATGTCTGCAGCTTCCATTAGCTTCAGTTGATGGTGAGGCTGATTTGTGCCTGAACATTGGGTTTTAAGACTAGAAATGCTCTGATCCCATGTAGATACCTCTAAGCTGGATAATGAATGAACACCCATCTCATACAAAGCATGTGAGTCTCACCCTACTGTAATTCTATGTCTATGTGACTGTATAGAGCGTCTGGGGTGACCAGCTCTGTTACTGGCATCTCCACTGGAGTCGTCTAAAGTTAGATGAGATTCATTTCATTCTCTCTCTCCAAAAAATGAAAATCTACAGCCCATTTCCAGAGCTGCAAGTTGCAAGAAGCTGGTGGAAGAGTTAGAATATGACTCTCCTGACTTTTTGCCTGATCACAGGGAACACATTGTCCACTGTTCCACCTCATTTATAATATGAAGACTTCAATTTGAATTCATCTCTTGTCCATGATTGCTGACTTCTGTTACCCTTTCGTAAGCATATCATGTCTACTAGAACTGACGGCGTAGATCTGTATCGTCCTATGTGGCAAATAGGTCTTTTCAAGGTCAAACTGATGAGACCCACAGCCGTTAGTTATAAGAGACCAAAAATAAAGATGAGCTGAATATAGCAAATAGGATTTATTTGGGTATCAACTATCACCTCAAAATAGCAGAAGGCATGGTTGCTGAGAGAAAGAAATACAAATATAGTTTAGAAACCTTATATAGTTTTATAAATAACCAGGTAAGTTTATATATAGACAGCTATTAAATAAGGTTGTCATTATATGAGGCTCTCTCTGTCTCTTTCCATACAGAGAGGAATGTTTGAGAGACAGCACACTAGTATGGGGTAGTCATAAAATTTTAATGGCCTATATCCCTATATCTGTAGCACGTTTATTGCTCATTAGAGTCCTGGGTATTAGTGATTTAAGTGGCCTTCCCAAACGGGGCACACTAGCTCTCCAAGTTTTCACTGTCACAGCGTGGTTAAGGAGCATTTCCTCTATAGTGTTTGTAGTCTGCGGTGACAATGGCCATTGTCTCCATTTAGCAAGGGCTGCAAAGTCTGATGAGTATCCCCATTTTGTAAACATATACGGAATTCTGTGCTTTCTAAAAATAAAATTAATTTTGTATTTCTAGGTCAACGTTTTTTAAATGTAGAATTCAGCTACAGAAGCTACACCAGGGACAACTAGTTGGGTATAACAAGCTTGGAATTGTATGGTTGGCATCAATGGCTGTATTTATGTAAGTGAGTAGTGTAGACCAAAAGGAACAAATCAGTAATAAAATTTAAAAGATTATTTAGCAAAATACTTAAGCAAAATATCTTCATGTGTATTATGTGGCATCCTACTTTTTTGGAATTTTAATACTTACATAGTTTTATCCAATGTAACAATATAAACAGAGTAATCTTCAAGGTTAGGCCACTAAGAAGTTTGCCTTGAAATAAAGAATAATAAACCCCTCAATACTCAAAACATATTTTACTTTGCTAGAAATGTATGCCTAACAACATTGCCAGTGTTTTTGGTTTTTTGCTATGGAGTTCCCTTATGGTAACCGTAACTACTGAGGTTGAATGTTTCAAACCATATGTACAAACATAGAAATCAGTCATTCACCTTCATTCTTTCCACGTTTTGTTTATTATTGGAAAAAGTTTTTGCTTTGTGATTTTTGTTTACTCACTACGTTTGAGTAATGGTTGCTATCTGTACTGAAATAAGTGTACACATACCCCACAATTTTTGTAAGTCAATAAAAATATTTTGGTCATCTAAGCTAAATTCATAGAAGTGTGTAATCCCACTAAAGTGAATCAAAAAGTACACCCCCTACAAATTCCTTATTCAGGACCCTTTGGAAAGCAACAGAAACAATAGACTCTGAGATGGAAGACCAACTAAACAATTTAAGTAGAGACTAAGCAATGTGACTAATTTTACATTTCAGAAAAACAAAACAAAACAAAACAACAACCAGGAGGCAGAATAAAACTCCACTGGAAAGCAAAGAATAAAGGAAATCAAAGAAAGCATCCCAGAAACAAAGAGTATTAAACCGTCAGATAACCAAATGTGAACATTAATACTTTTCTTTTAATTGAATGTTCACAATATACTTTCAAATAGGAAGAATATCTTCAGACAAACCCTCTTTAAGAAATTTGTCATTTGGCTGAAGGCTGAGACCAAGAAGGCATGTACTTCTCGGAAATTTTTAACAACTGTTTCAGATAATAAACAAAATGTGGAAAAAATGAAAGTGAATGATTGGCTTTCATGTTTGTAAATACATCTGCTTACAAGATAAACAACAAAAACTACAGCTAACTTGACTTGGTGAAAACTGAAGGTCTATTTTGAGGAATAAATCTCTGGCCGGCATTGACACTTCTGACAAAGAATGTCTTCCTTTTTCAGTCTGACTCAGAGCAGACCTCACCACCTTTTGAACACAGTAGTACAGCTAGTATCTCACATACACTAAAGCTCTCAATATTGCCAAAACTGGTGAAGATAAATAGTAGGAAATTTCCCAGGAGTTGCTTTAAGCAAAGTGGACTCTTCTGACAGGTGAGTGTTATTCCCCACAGAGAGAAGATATATTACGCAATTTTTCCCTATCTGGAGACAGGAAACTATGAGCAACCAAACGATAGATCTGAGCTAAACTTTATGCTGTATTACTGTTCATTCACATGTTACAGAAACTTAAAAAATCAGCAGTAGGAAGTGTATATGATAACCTGTGTCAGGACCTCTGTAGGTATTATAAAGCAAGAAAAGAAGGGGAGATGAAAGCAATCTGAAACGGTTACTGTCACAAGAACCAAGCAGGAACAGAATAGGACTTTAAGAAAGACCTCACTCCTGCACATCAGCAGAGCTAAGAAAAGACATGGGCAGAAAATGTTCATGATTTTTTTCCTTTTTTAGTCAAAATATAGTGAATTGCTTTAAATGCAGTAATTGCTTCTGATAATCCAGTCCAGATTACCCTAGAGGACAAACAAATTCATAGGCAGGAGCAGACATCTTCGAAGTTCACCAGCCTCGAGACATCCTTTAGGCTGACCCTGAGCACCACCCTTTCTCTTTTCTAGAATAGGGTCAAATAATAGCCCTGAATCTTTTGCGTGGGGTGAGACTTCTGCTTAACAAGAGTAATCCTGAGCTGTCTGCTTGGCATTTATTAATTTGAAAGACTCCAATTCGGTTTTTGTGCAAGCGTGGTGAAGATGCTGTCATTGGAGGTGATGAAACCAAAGTTGGCATCTGGGACTGACTGAGTGGGATTTTGTCAAAAAAGTGACTTTTACTGCCTCTGGTGAAGAACAGAGGGGAAAAAAGATAAACTGAAATTTAATAATGTTAATCTGGGTTACTCTGTTTTTTTCACTTTATAAACTGATATGTACTGCTTTTGCAATTCATATCTGTATCTCATGGCTCCAGGAAATGTTTAGAAATTACCATGCAATTTCTTCACCGCTGCTATAGAAGTCACAGCTGGGTATGGCCTTCAGGGCAAACAGAAAGAAGGGGACAGTGAAGTTTGGCTTCTAAATGTTACAGATTTCTTCCTGTTGCCTGGATTTGTAACACCCCATCTTTCTGAATCAGGCGTGAACAAAAATATAAAACTATATGGGAACATTAAGATTGTCAGACCTGGCTCTCCATAATCCCTGGCAACTGCATAGATCCCAGATCCAAGGAGCTCCTGCCCCCCCCCCAACCCAAATTCCCAAATTAAATCCTGTAGCAGAAGACTAAATGCCCGACTTACCCTGCCCCTCTAACAGAGTTCCAGAAAGTGAGACCACCACCAGTCACCTAAGGTCCTGAAAATAACCCAGATTTTGTTAAATACGGCTCCGGATGACCCTAGAAAACAGATTTCAGATGAGAGCAAACCAAATAATTGTCTGCCTTCCTGGTCTGGCCTGGCTGGTGGGGTGGGGGCAAGGGGAGTATTTTGTAGCTTTAAATGAGTGGGGTTATCGCTGTGCTTTTGAGCAAGGCATACTAACCAGATGTGAGGGAATGTAACACCACTCCGAACAGGTGAATTACACTCTTTCTCCAGACGAAATTTCCCAACTATAAATGGGGTGAGGTGGGAGTGGAGTGTAAGTGGTTTCCTGAACCCCACGGGCAACACCAGAAGTCCCGGGGTCGGAGGTGATGCGTCCATTGTACATGCAGTGCCGGGAAACTGGGGTTTAAGTTGTTTTCTAGTCCACTTAGAGGAATCAACCGGTATCTAAAGGCCGATATTACAAATTCAATTTCCTAGTCCCAGGAATTATTTCATAACACAATGCTTTCCATTAAACGTAGCAAAAGGGGAAAAAAGGAAAAAAAGTACACACTCGCAGTCACTGTCCTGGCACTGTGACAGCTGCAGCTGTGAATCTTTCCCTTCGCCTTAATTTAGGAAATAGAAAAATCAGGAAAGAATATCCTGACATTTTTAAATCTTAAAATATAGTTTTATTTCATTTCCAAAGAGTTATGAAGTATTTCCATGTGCAGCATATGCTTTTTAAAAGTGAGGCCACAGTCTGAAAGTCAACGGAATATTATTATGTGGGAAGCCTTACAGCTAATTTGTTTAGCAAATCTCCATATCCAAAATGCTACTCAAGTCTCATTTTTCCTTCTAGAAAAAGACCAGATTATAAATATAACAGATCAGAACTTGATACCATCCACAGTATATGTTAAAAGGAAGTTCAAGAGATAAGTTAATTAAGTGGATGATGTTCTTTCCTAGTATTTAATATATTATTCTTCCTACAGTTTACTTTTATAGCATAAGATCGTATTAAATATTTTATAAAACAGAGCACATTCTTAGAGAAGGACATAACTCCTTTCATTGCACATCATTGAAAAAAATATTCAAAGTCCTTTGTGAATAACCACTGAAAAAGCTCAAGCTTATGGTTAATTTAAGAGCATTGCTATCATTATGATGACTTATTTATTTTTGGGTCACCTGTTTTCCAAAAAGCCTGGAGAAACATTCTGATGTTTGGGAAACTATGTTTCTGGGTAAATTGCCTCAAAAAACTGCAAGGTCTCTAATAGAGTCCAGTGTTTCTTCTTCTCTGCGATGATTATTCTTTCTCCTTTCCCCAGTGAAGAGAAAGAAATTTTTTAATTAGGCTTCTGAAAACTGAAGTGACTCTTCTAGGTCACTCTACGGAGGGTATGATCTCAGTTACGTAAGGTTTGCTTTTTGCCTTGTAGGACAGGGATCTCAGCTTTGGAAGCATAGATGGCATGTATGAGGGGAACCTGCCACTTCTCTCACACAGTAGTAAGGCAACAGGAATAAAAGGGAATTCTTTTTGTCAAATGGTGTGATTTGTGAAGATATTATTTTCCATGTTGAACTGTTCTCCAGCAGGATAAAGCAAAAACTTTTGGGCCTTTTCACTCCTTTATTTTACTGATTACAATGCTGTTGCATTGCATGGAACATGAACTATCCTCGAGTTAGCATTACGTTAGCATTCAGAAATGTTAGGTTCAATGAGGGATTAAAAGCCAAAAAAGCAAAGTAAATAACTGAGAGGTTAGTTCATGCTGAGCTCCATCCTGCCGCCATCCCAGTGATTGCAGGCTGTATAGCTTAACATTAACTTTGCTATGTTTGTTGTATATACACGTTACAGCATAAGAGAGTACAGGTGACTGCTGTTCAGAGCTACATTCTGAGTCAAGGAAAAGGAAATTCCTTCTTTTACCAGGGAATACAATATCATCACATGTCCGGAGCTAAGATAATGCAGGCCACTACAAAGTTTTTATCTGTTTTCAAGGCGAGAATGGGAAATTGTAATGGATTTTTGTTCAGAGCTGACTTTATAACCTGTCCCATTAAATGGCATTGCATCCACGTGACCTGACTTTACATAACAGAGTTATCATAGCACAACTGACAGAACACAGAACCTGCATTTTGCAGTAGCAGATAGTATTTAGACCAACTCATTATTAACTACTCTCCAGATTTTAAGTTTTTCTGTTTCAGTGAAATTAAAGGTACTCTTCTTTCCTTTTAAATCACGTTAAAAGGACCTGGTTGCTTAGTTTGTATATGCTATGCACCAAAGTGATCCTTTAATTAAGATCGTGCTGAAACTGTCACCTAGAACATTGTTATAATACTTCCATTTTCAGCTGGGTTTTTTAATAAATAAAGTCTTTGAAGTCATCTGTCAGTACCGCCTAATAACTGTCTAATAAGTTAACAACCAGTTACAGCCAGATGTGACAAAAAGTAGAGGTCTCAAAGGTATCATGTTCTTGTATATTTTGTAAAGTCTGGTGGCTAGAAAGGAGAGAAGGACCCAGATCGCTACTGGCGAGGCTTCGGGATCGACTTGCCCTGCTGAAGCGCCCGTCAGCTTTCCACCACCAGGAGAGTCAGCCAGTTCTTGGGTGGGAGCGGACCGGCCGCAGGCCGTGGTGCTCTGGCCTAACGTGGCAGGTAAAGGACATGGCAAGAAGTTGTTAGGGCTAGGATATTATTTCTCAGCTAGCTTTATTTCAAGGATGGGTTAGCCATTTCAAAAAATATCTTCCTCTTGTGCAGGACTGTCAAAGAGCATTTTTTTACTTCTTTTCGTTTATCACTAAACTAAAACTCGTGTCAGCTCTGAATTTCAATTTGCTTCTGTTTTCCCAGTTTTGTGTGACTGTTTGCCTGCACATGTAAAAGTCTTTGGGCATTTTTTCAGTGTTTTTTATTGGCAGCTGTCTGGATTTCTGTGGACTACTAGTGGCCTAGGGATCACCAGTTGCAAAACACTGATTCAGGAGCCCTGGAATGTGGAAGCAGGGGAGGAATCAGAAAAGAGGCTTGCAGATATGGAGAAAAACCTAAGGAAACTGTGGTACACAGAATGTGGAGGATAGGAATATAAAAGTGGGCAAGAGATGAAGGTCAGAGAACACAGATCCATGGGAAGCCAGATTTCTTCCATCTTGCCAGACTAACTGAATCTTCTAGCATTGTTTTTCATATTAAGGTTTGGTTTAGGGAGGAATAGATTTTACTGCTTTTGTCAAACAAGCCTCTAATTACTTCTTTTTTTTTTTTTCACAGAAATTTCTCATTAGATTTTGAAGTGCCCAGAGCTCCACAGACTCTGCTCCAGCCGATGCCAGTTGCAGAATGTCTCTTGATGCCCATGGGAGCTTCACTAGACCAGCTTTGTATCCTTCCCACATGCTTAGTGTTCTTCGGTTTTCCCCGACCCAAAATACTGCACCACTCTGCACATCTTCATTCTGTCAGTATAGTAAGTAAATACATGTGACTATTCAAAATTAAGGTAAGTATAAAAGGGATTTTCCCTACCTTACTTTTTTTAGGCAACGCCAAGACTAAGATTTCATTCTGAATGTCTAAACAGTTATGTGCGTGATCCATACAGTAGGTTGGACAGTACATGACATTAAGTCCTTATCACTGAAGCATGACATTATTAATATGTGCTGAACATGAAGTCTGACAGAGAACACTGGCCACAGTCTGAGACCATGAGAGTCCTTTCAGAGAGAAATATTTTAGCAAATGCCCTTGCTGAACATGAAGGAATACCGAAGTGAAATAGAGTCTGTGCCGTGGAGTGGATAGGAAAGGGACATTTTCGTGCAAAAACGAGACTAGATCTACTGTTTTCCTCACATTATATGCCTAAACACATGTCAGTTGGAAGTTTTGCTTATTCTGAATGTTGACATCAGTTACGAATAGCCACTTGGATCAAGTAAAATGCTTTTGCTTCTCATAGTTAGTCTTGGATTAACGTCTGCTGCCAATAATAACCTCACCTAAAGCCGTAGAAAGAGCAGGTCAGACAAAGGATTGCATTCATGTGCATCAGAAGTACTCCTCCCCATTGCTTAAAAAGCCCTACTAGACAACAAATTAAAAAAAAAAATAAAGAAGAGCATTGTGAGAGCTGGTCAGGTCATTTGATACTGCATGCTACAGTTTCTTTCTTTTCTGGCCGTGCATGAATAATCTTGTGAATTTGGAGTTTAGATAGCACAAGTTGTCTAACAAAAGTACAGTTACTCATGAATAATTTGGATTTCAATGTGTATGTGAAGAAAATGGCTCAACACAAGGCTTTTTGTATTAAAGCCATCTGTGACTCACAGTATCATCATGCATGATATGGGGTCATTGTGTGAAAGCAGTAGTGCATGAAGGGCCATGGAAATGGTGTATGAAAAGCCACTTCAGGATGCCATGCACAGTTCCTGGAAATGGTAATGATACGGGGTTTGAGGAGCAGTGATGTGCTTACAAGTCCTGCTAGTGCTTGAAATCAGCTGCCTTTTCCATACTTAATATAGTTGTACATGAGGTTTTGGTGCATTCTAATGACGTTATTAGCACGAGTTTTTTACTTGGGTATGAGAAAGACGTGAGTCATGCAGCGTCTCCAAAAGAGAGCAGATGAAATGTTGATAGCGCACCAATGTGTATTCTGTACGTGTGATAAGTATTCCAGAAAAAAATGTTGCTTTGAGGTGTGGTAGAGTGCGGTTAAGAATTATGTTGTACAGTTTTTTCTTATCTGTGTCTGGCCATCAGTTTTTTGTAAATGAATTCTGGAGTCCATTAAAATCACATACGAACTCATTGATTTCAGCAGCTCCAAATTTTATTCTGTAAGTTCCCAAGCATTGCAAAGAGGAGATATAAACACATTTGAAACCTGATTTTCTACACAAAATGAATAATTTGCATATAAATAAATATTGTCTTCTTCTCCCATAGCCTTTTACACATGAATTTGAAGAACTCTGCAAGTCTGCATAAATATATTCATGAAAGTTTGACTGCAGATTATATAAAGATTCCTCCATTTTGACATAAATCAAATTAATCCTCTTTGAATCTTCACTGAAACGATGATGCTAGGCTAAATAAATCTCTTTGAATTCTCATTAACTGTTAGTACAGCTGATTCTTTGACTGGTTCATTAGCATTCTTGGTGGCATATGCTCAAAAAGAGGAAAAAAAAAAAAAGAAGCCTACAGTTTAATGCAAAATAGAACAAGGTTGTAGATTTCAGCCTTTGTCTTGTACACACTGTAAGGTACATAGTGCAATGATCTAACTGAAGCATTGCAGGAGGTTCTTCTGAATTGCCATTCAAATAGTTTCCTAACTTTGACTAAGTATAAATTAATTACTCAGCTGCATATAGGTTTTCACCGGTCAAACTGAGTTCAAACTATGGAGAAAAAAAATTGTTCAGATACCACAGTATAACATTAACAAATAGATATCAGCAACAAAATTTGCTACTTTGCAAGAGCAAAACATGCTAATTCAGCTTTAATGATTCTTAGAAAGAAAAAGCCACGTCTTTATCCCATGAGCATCTCAGTGAGATAATTTTACATTACAACGTTCAAGAATGGGAAATTCTCATCCGATTCCCTGTCAGTCATACAGATACGTTAAAGCTATTAGCTACTAAAGAAAATACATAAGCTGGATAAAACACTCCTATATTTAATAATCAATTATCCACTGAGAAGCTACATAATTTGGATGAAATGCAGAACTCGGAAGAAAGCAATGTACAAGACCTCAAAGGAAATGGAGCAATTAGCAGCCATTTTCCACGCTCTGCGTCAGCAGCAGCAGAGCTGCCCAAAGCTTTTTGCATTCCGTTTCCATGATCTAATATCACTCCATGGAACAAGTTCAGTTCCTTGGCTTGTGGCAAAGGTGGGTGGGGATTTCCAGGAGGTCTCCATTTACATAAAGGCCCTGCACGGCCAAACTGAGTATCTGTGATTGAATGCGATGGGGTGCACCACATTAGACATAGCCACAGGCATCAAACCGCCTGCCTAGTCTTTTAGGAGAACAGGATACTGTATTATTTAATCTATCATCAATATGTTCCACGTTAAGCATAATGCCTGCTGTCATGTTTCTTGACTTTCACAAGCTAATCCAAGTTGCTGCTTCTTATTACATAACTGTACTGCAATGCAATCCTAGAGGCTGCTTCAGGAGGTCTCTTATAGCTTCCCATTATTTATGTAATGTCCCAGAAAACCACTCCAAAGACATGTCTAGAGGTAGGGAAGACCTAAGATTCCCAGCCCAAATAGAGGGAAACTGCTCGTGATAGGTAGATCTTCACTGTAAAGGTGAATCCCTAAGATCCACATGGAAAATAAACTTGTGTTACTCCTATTACTAGTGCCTTGGAAAACAGCTACTGCTTTGGGTTCTTTTCCGTTGTGATAACCAGAAGGCTCCTGCTCCTCCCAGCCCACGGGGCGATGCCTGGAGCAATCTCTGAGAGGGATGGGGTCCGGCTCCCTTTCCTTCTGGGCACCCACGTTCTTGCCCAGCTCCTTCTGTCCGCTCAGATCAGTGCTCATACTTCAAATACTTTTCATGCTAGCTACATTGTTCGCTGAGACGAAAAGCCTAGAATAACAGGATAAAAGCTTTATTTCACGGACTTTTCCAATCCCTACACATTCTGAAAGTTATCCGCAGAGGAGTTGACTTTCTCTTTCCTTTTTATCCTTACCTCAGGGAGAAGTGAGGAACAGCAGCCACACCGACGGGAAGCGAGAGCAGCGTACCGAGCCCTGTGGAAGCAGAAAGGAAGCAGTAGATCATTTCAGCGAGAGCAGTATGTCTTGGCGTCGTTCCTTGACACCACCCCCGCTATCCCAGCCTCCTCTGCCCCTCCCACACTCACACATCTAAAAAGCAGATGGAAAATATTCTGCCAGAAGACATTGAAATACAGTGTTAGAAAGTTACTCTCTTAAGGCTGGAGAAAGTGATGGAGAACTCTGGCAGGCGAATTAAATTATTCATAGTCAGTGGCATTTTGGAAGGAAAAGCGGGAAGGGAATAAGAGACTGAAAGAAGTTACAGGGATCGTACAAGAACCATCTGGGACATTGGAAACAGATGCACTTCGGCTTGCTACACTTCGGAGAGAGACCTGTGTGGCTAATACTGGGTTAAGGAGGCATTACCGGTCTTCCCAGTTTGTTTTCAGAGCTGAGTGTACTCTAATGCTGTCATGACATTATGGTTATAACAGAGCCAGTGCTGCCAAATCTGGCTCCCCCAAAGGGGTTTTACTCTCTCTAATGGCACTGAGCAATGATGCTCAGATCCTGAAGTCATTGTAATTTACTTGCCTGCTGTGTCACTTTGTACGCAGTCTTATTCGGATTTTAAAGGTGTGACACAGAGAAGAGACGCTGATTGGTATCATTCTCAGTGCTTCAGGGATGAAACTCTTCTTAAAAACTTATTTTTTTCCCAATTTCGTGTTTCCTTATATGTCTCTGAAAGACTACAGGGCCTGTTCTCACAAGAACTAAGCTATTCTACATTCAAAATAAAAGGTGCCTTTTCTTGATATGGCTCACTGAGAAAACTGCATTGCATGTTATAGAGTAATAACATTTAGAAATTAATCCACTTCCACCCCCTAACTCTTACATGGAGAGAGAAAGGAGGAGAGGAGAAAAGAACCACGTGTGAGAGAGAACAGACACCGAAATCAGTGGGTTTATGAACATATTAAGATACCATGGTGATAAGCACAGGAGGTCAACCTGAAAAGGATATTTTCCTTTCTGTTATTTCTTCTGAGTTTTAGGCATATGACATTGGCAAATATCTAATGCATTTTCGATTAGTCGATCTATCCCATCATGTACGTCTTTGTACCAAAGATAATAGAAACCAGATGGAATTTGCCCACTTGAATCTACAGATGTGGATGGTACATGTATGTATACATACAGACAGATACTAAAAAAGAGAAATTCAGTGAAAGCATGTCTTCTTTTCCTCTCATCACCAGCATTCTCAGTTTAACTCCAGTAACAATGATCTTACTAACTTCCAGAATTGCATCGAGATAGCATTGCATTTAGATTTGATTACATACAAAATCAACTCTATACCAAACTCTTCAGAAGCATTTGCAAGCGCTTTCTCCTCTCTGTTCCCCCAAACGGTACAGTACAGCCAGCTATGGGTTCTTTACTTTCTTGTCCAACCCATGGAAATGAAGAAGCTGACATGTTGCAGAAATATTCCAGGTACCATAGTTTTCCCATCCTCACAAGCTCATATTGCAGGAAACCAGCTTTTTTTTGTTGAAATTTGCAAATGAAACAACACCTGCCACAGCAATCTAATGACCTGAAGGAGTCGTTACACAATTAATCCTTTTGAGTTTCATTGTAGGAATCAGTGAAGTGCTTCAGTATCCTGTGGCATATTAATCTAATGTTGTTTTCAGCATGCAAATTATTTAGGCCGGAGATCATGCTTTTGTTTATAAATCACTTAGTGAATTTGGGATACAAATGGAAAAATTGTAATGAAAGAACAATAATCAACAGGAAGCATCAGAAAGGAATCAGTAGGGAAAAGATAAATGGTTGCTAGTAAGAATGTTAGGCATATGTGCCCGTCTAGATAAACACCAAGCAGATCGTTTGTTTAAACTTTTTTTTTTTTTTTTTTTTTTGCCTGTGGGGGACTGGATTTATTTAAAGACTGTTTGTAATTAATTTATTTGGCATAACTGTGTTTGCTACTTGGGGTAGCTCTTCCACAGGAAAGCCAGTCAAATTATCATTCCAAAGTGGTGTTCCATTAAAACAAATATTGAATAGTACTTTCATTGTGAATTTGCACAAATATTTGCCAAAAGAACTCTGAGCAGAATCTCTAAAGGAGAAAACCTAGTTATTTCACAAGAATACGCTTTTTAAAATATGAATTTCCTTTTCTTAATCCTAAAAAAATAGGGGTTTGAGGTTAAAAAAACCCAAACAAATGATATTTAATGCTCAAAAATAATGAAGGACCACAAGGATTTCAAGTAAGAATGAATTTAAGATGTGAATGCAATTAGAAACCAATATGGGCCTAGTTTCCTAATGATCTTTTTGGATGAGTACTCGGGAAATCAAAATTAGACTTTTCTTAATTTATTACTAAAATATGAAATGCTTGCCTATCCATTCTGCTAAAACAGTTTTAGCACTCACATATAAATAGACATATGTGGCATGCAAGCCCTGTTTACAGATGGAATTAAAGTTAATATTGTTTAACTGGTAGAATATATTTATAAACCCTATTAATTCTTAATCTGTGTGCACATCTAGTGTCCTTACCGGCAATCCAGGCTCAGGACCTGCAAAGCAGTCTGCCTGTCGTGATTTTATGCCAGGGCATGGCTGCCATTCACTGATGCAGAGAACATTGCAGAGTCAATCTTTCAACATGCTAATTTTATTCACTTGCCCTCAAAATGTAATTTTCAGCTAAATAACATAAATTGCTTACTATGTTTGCAGTAGCATTATCTTGCATAGGGGTAAACAGAAACTCTGGGGTAGATTGCCTAGCTGGATTTCTTCCACTGAAGTTAAAAATGTCGTTAAAAAGGGCAAAGCTGGGCTTCTGCTTTCTGCTTGCCAAATCTGGCTCTTTGCTAAATCTTCTCCACGTGGAATAAGATGCGGAAATCCTGCCAGGGTGTGACAGGGGGAGAGGCCTCCAAGGAAAGGACCCCGGGAGCTGGTCGTCAAGACAAACCGAGACAAAAAAATCTGGCGCGGGTTGAAGGAAAGAGCTTGCCTGGGGAAAAAAAAAGACAGGATAAGCAGATGGTCCGCATGCTTCGGATGCCCACAGCAGGTGCTTGTAGCAGAGGCTGAGCGAGCGTCTCTTTGTGAGCGTCGCTTCTCGTCTCACTCCAAGAGGTTTCGTACCCACAAGACGTGGGAGCAACCCCACAGGCAGAGCTCCATCAGAGCGGCTCCGTGGGCCAGGCCAGCGTCTCTGCTGGACCGCGCTGCCAAGAGAATTATTGGGGAGCTGCCCGGCAATCTCCCTTTTGGTCGTAGCAGGCGTGCTAGAGCGGAGCTCGGAAGAAGGACACAAGAGCGAGCAGGTCAGGATGCCACTGCGCCTTGTAGGAGCTGAGTGTGGGAGAGACTTCCCAAGTTTTAATCGGGAGGATTGGTTCCTCTCTAGTCCAAATGTGCCCGCTGCTGAAAGAGCCGGCAGGCAAGAAAGAGCTGAGACCACAGCAGGGTCTGATACTGGGTGTGGAATCGTGTTGCTGCTGCTTCTTCTGATAAAGGTTTTGTTTTGGCGTTTGGATGATACTGCGGCTTAGCGCCTGCAGCGGGGTTTGGGCTTTTCCAGATTGGGCACGCAGGTGAAGCTGGTAGGGATTTTTGTCATGAAAGTGAGTGGGGCTCAGCAGCTTCCTGATGAGGGGCTATAAATCTTCTGTTGCTAGGGTCAGAGGAAAGTAATCATCTGGAGACAATGCTGAAGGAGAAGGCAAGGACCCCAAGTCCCACGACACCATGCCAAGAATGGATCTCAAAATACTACTGTCGTGTGTAGGTCAAAGATTCATAAAGGCACAAAACGCAAAATATGACCTCTCAGCTTTTCCAAGTTAATGTATATAAAAGTATAGATTCTGAAGTAGTTTACTTGTAAAAAAATATGGACAAATCTTTAAATATTTCCTCCTAAGTATAATGAAAAAAAAAAAAAAAAAAGAGTTCTCATCTTGGGTTGGTTAGGCACTCCTAAGCCCAGCAGCGCTTAACGCCCTCTATGGATAAAACTCAGAATCACAAAATTATTCAGGCTGGAGGGGACCTCTGGAGATCTCTAGTCCAACACCTTACTCAGAGCAGGGTCAGTTCTGCGATCACACACACAGGTTGCTCAGGGCTTCATTCAGGTGGGTCTGGAACCCTCCAGTGTGAGTGCAGAGCCTCTCCGGGCCCCTCTCCCACCGCCTGACTCTCCTCCTGAGGAAAGAGCTTCTCCTTATAGCCAGCCTGAAACTCTCCGGTTTCGATTTATGCCTCTTCTCCTCCTGCCTTGCCACACTGTGCAGAGCCTGGCTCCATCTTCTTGATGACCTCCTCGTAGGCACTGGGGAGGATAATCTTCTCCAGGCTAATCGAGCCCCAGTATCTCAGCCTCTCCTCTGTTTTTTTGATTGGGTTTTTTTGGTTGGTTGGTTTTGGGTTTTGGGGTGGTTTTTTTGGAATAAGCTAATGTTTCTGAGAATTCTGTGCCCTGGCAAAAGGGGTTGGAATTGTCTAGTGTGCTCAGAAGTCATTAAAGGGGACTGATGAACAAACCTTTGGATGAAGAGAGTGGAACAGATTCTTTTAGAAACCTAGCTTGCAGGTTAAAAAAGGGAATAAAAAGGATCTTCTCTGGCTAATATTGCAAGGCCATTCAAAACGGATGAATCAGACCAGATCTGAAGCTTCTAAAAATTCTGGGCAGTGCTGAAGCCACACTGTGAAGAGAGAAATAAAGCCAAACAGCACGTCAAGACGCAGCTATGGGAATATAATCTGCTCGACCCTGGAGCAGTCATTTTGATCAAAGTCCAACTAAAAGAGTTTGCACGGAAGCTAACTTTAGCCTAGTGAGGCTAATCACCTCTGCAGTCACTGGAGAGAAACAGGATCCCGTAATGGTCCTGCCTCTGCCCCGGCTACGGAGGCAGCCTGGTGACACGAGGCTGAGCGGGCTGGGTCAGCCCCTGTGAGTGCCCTACAAAAGCCCCTCTACGGAGTTACGACGTTAGGTAAGCTGCATCCACTACCGGCAGATATTCCTGGCAGCCCAGTGGGCTGAAAAACCATCGGCAGCGGAAGATTTAGCTCTAGCAGAGCTACTTCCTTTCACAAGTGTCGAGTTCGGATGCCGGCGACTGCCCCATTCCTTGTTCCCGGCTCAAACATATGTGAGGTGGCTTGCGGGTAGCAGAAGCTGTATTGCAGGTACCTCCTCCCACATGCAGCTATTTGGAGGAGACTGTGGAGAGAGCACAGGCACCATTTTGAGATGGGGAAGAGAGCGAAAAGCAGATTGCCCAAACCTGTTCTATCACAAGGCAGGCATATGAGGCAATGTCCAGGTATCATCTGAGCAATCCCTGGCTCCTTGTCAGATACGCTCTTTTTTCATGGTACTGCAACTTCATATACAAGCTCTGACAGTGCAGGCAAAGCGATTTGATGTCAAATAAAAACTAAATGGACTTGCAGCAGCAGCAGCAGCAGCAGCAGGTCTTTCATCAGTGTCAGGGTACAAACCCTACTTTAATGAGTTCAGACATGCCTTGGCTGTGCTACAGCAATATTGACTGAGCCTCTCTTTTAATTTAATAAATGCAATATACAGAGAGAATTAGCTCCGTGTAAACCCTTGAACAAACACCAAAAAAATCCTCCTGCCCTAGCCCCCATAATCACTCTGATAAACTGACTCGTTTCTTATAAAATAGACAGAGTCTGTGCAAACAGTACACCGTCATTCTTTATTTAGTGGCAAAAGATTTCATGTGCCACCTTTACCTCAAAGCCAATAATGCAGTACAGTCAATCTTATTCACAGGTTTTGATATTCAGTTACCTTTTCTTAGCTGCGTTTGGAAGACCTGGGTGTACTCACAGGTAGGTAAGCAGGTACATATAGATACCAACAGCAAAAGAGATTAGGCAAAGGATTTCAATTTTTTTACAGTGGAGAGGAGTATTAGCCGTCACAAATGCAAATACACATGTATGCAGCTGAGCATGGATTAAGCAGAGCAGCTTCGATTCAGATGCCATCCTCTTCTTCAGATGTTTCCTTTCCACTGGGTCCCTCACAACCGTTCAGATGCCTAAAAAACTCCTTTGCAGTTTGCCTATTTTCTTACCAAGTGCAGCTGGGGGCGTATTTGGATTTTTGCGTGGCAGCGTTGGTATAGCATCCGTCAGCTGAAGCGGTCCATAGCCGTGGAGGTCTTTGCTGGTTCACTTATACACACTGCTCTTCCTGAGTTGCTTAGTTGTGTGACGTCAACTCCCTGGAGGCTAACAATGTCATTATCATTACCAGACAAAGACAGTTAGGTAATTTTGTCTGATGGGAGTGCAGATATTGACCTGAACTAATGTATTCTTATTTCCCAGAGAGATGCTGATTGTAGCAATGTGACATAGTAGGGTTTGCTAATATTAATCTAGAGGCTGTGTTCTTTTTTAGCAGAGAAAAGCTTTTACATTCACATTCAATTTCATCACTTGACATGTCTCTAGTCTGCTTGCTAGACTTGAGATTCTTTGGCTGTTTAAAGACAAGTACAAGGTCTTAGCCTGTGTGTGCCCGTGAAATATTTTTGGCAACCTCTAATTTGCACATCTTCTGACCCTGCAGAGAAAATTACCAAGCCTATTCAAAAGGCTTTCTTTCTTCAGGACAGCCGAAGAAGAAATACCTTTAGGGAAAGGAGACTTGTAGCAGTGATCACATCTGATGCGTCTTGTGACAACACGCTATACGTATCTTACTCTGTTTTTTCACTGCTGACTGCTGGCAATGCACTTGGAATAAAAAAGTCCTTGCCTTAAAGAGATTACAATTTGCACATTTTATTGCAATTTCCTTGAAAAGCAGATATATGCTGTGCATATAAGAAGCATTACATAAACAGATTGTGGAAACATGCAAGTTTAATGGTCCTTCTGGAACATTCTGTGATTATTATAACAAATACATACATTTGCCAGAAGTACAACTCCTCCTTATGAATGTATGATAAAATTGCTGTCAGTAGAAAACCCATTAATAAATACTGTAGCGTAACTGTTTAATGATGCAGTCTGGGATTTTGTGCAATATCCTAATATCTAAACTTTGGTACATAAATACAAATTAGTGCATGCACGTTGCAATAAATCTGATTTATGCTGAAGTCAGAATCATATAACACTCCCTCCAGATGTTAAGACAGCAAAACTAGCCAGCCCTGAAAAGGCAATCAGGCTTCACTGAGACATGTAGCTTAGACAGTGGTATCATCCCCTACTAACTATGGTGGAAAAATAACCACAGAGACTGCTCAGCTGAGAAATCCAGACAAGCAGCCATTGCCATCAGTGGAAAACACTAGTTTCCAAACACCGATAACTTGTTATGATTCCATGACAGCCTTCCATAGCAAAACCTTTTAGTTGTAATGTCATGTTCTCCATTTGCAGTGTGAAGCCTTAAAAAAGCCAAGGGTTTAAGAAAAAGCTCGAACCATTTTATTTGTTTCAGCCACTACCAATCTGTATACGTCTATAGAAGATGTAGTCTGACAGCAAGCATTACAGGCAGAAGATAATTAAAAATAAACTATCTGTGAATAGCATATTGCCTCAAGTCATCAAGCTCTATTTCTTTTATTGAAATGCTGTGTAATGAAAGGTACATGCAAAGTACATTTTCAAAAGAAGGGTTTACTTTTCCCTGTCCGGAAGACTGCAGCAGAAATAAAGCTGCAAATCAGTGAGTGACCTAATATTTACAAGGAACTTGGTTTATCCCCCAGAGGCTCGACCACAAATGTCTTTTCACCCCGAGCACAACAATAAAAATCACGGTCACTTGTGGCTTTGTCTAAACCTCCCTTTCTGCCCACCAGCAAGCCTAACTCTAGCAAAAAGGCAACCGGACACCTGCTACCTTGCTGAATAACTCCAGTTGCTGGCTACCTGCTCTGCTACCTCGACTTCAGAGCCCCAATCTCACTTTGCACACGAGAGTTCTTGAAAAGAAGGTGTAATTTCTTCTTCATTCTTCTCAAGGGATCTCAGGATTTTTCTTTTCAAGCTGCTTGCTTCAACTTAACGAGAAGGATGTTTTAGGTAGCAAAGGGGACTTCCCTGGTTTTTTAACAGGTAAAGTAATGCCTGTTGCAGTTGCTTACAGATAAGTTATAACAGATTCACATCTCCAAACCGATCTATCTTCAGATCGAGTGGAGTGTTACGTTTAATAACCAAACCCATGATCAGAGAATTACTCCCGTTTGGGAAGATTATTCTTTTTTAAGTTTTTACACTCACGATGTTCCCATGTTATCTGCAGAGTATACAATTCCTCTTTTCTGAACAACTATGTCTTAGAACACTGCTGGAAAGTTTAATACAACATTTCATGCTACTTTATTCCACGATCTTTTGCCTTACATTTCCCAGCTGTAACAACACTATACTTACTGTAACCAGCTATGACGGTATGGGTAATGATGCCAACAGCAATGAATCTTCAGTACATTTATCGGCCTCATGCAGGCCTAACTTGACATTTGAAACTAGGAAAGGTTTTACCAATTTTTTTTTCTTTGTAGTTAATACAGAAACCATAATTAATGATTATGTAGCTAAGCCTCTGCAGCATCTTACAATTGATCCTCTATTACACTGGCAGAATGAGAGGATAATGTCGCCAGCATTTACAGCGTTGGCAGTAAAACACTTGGCACTTCATCCCATTTGGGTTTCATTTGAAAGAATTTGCTAAAATGGCCTTGTTTAGGGCATAAGCTGGTTGAGTGGTTTGGTTTAATTAAAACAAATTCACACTCTTTTCCATAGCTTTTAATATGGTTAAAGAGAATTATATTGCTCCTTTTCTGTTGCTCCTGGATTTTAGGGAACCCCACAAGCTAATATTTTTACATACCTAAAGAACAATGCAGGAAAGTAATATATGCTATAGCTAGGCTTCCCGTCCTACTAACTGATAAGACAAAATTGTCACTGAGCAAATGGAAACTCCTTCACTGTTGCAAAATTGATAGACTATTTTATTCACTTTTTATTGGGTTAGAATAAGAAAAGATGTCAGTATGTCATCATTTCTTTGGGGGTCATTTTTCAATAGTTTTCTACCTAAGATTAACAAATATATGCATACATATATGTGAGTATACACCCAGTAAATCCCGCTAGTCTTTGACCAAAAATACTATTCACACAGAACTGGAGTCTCCCAAAATATAGTGTGTGAATCAGATTAAACCTCCATAAACCATGCAATAAAAAGTGAAGCTAGTGTTAACTTGCATCTTTTAAATCTATGTATACTAATGCTTCCCTGACGATGGAAATTGTCACCTAAATCTGTAGTCTGGGAGTTGTAAAGCCTCTGACAGTGCTCTGCTGGAGTGGCAGACACTTCCCTGGGGAGCTGGTTCAGGCTACCTCCATCTGTCACCTCTCAGCCTCCTTTGGGTCTGTGGACCCCAGCTGAAAACTGCACTTTGAGGTGCATACATTTAGCTAAAAGTAACCGTATGACAGAAGGATTCACAGAAGCAATTTTGCAGGACTATGACTATGACAAGAGGGAATGGGGGTATAGCTCCTGGACATTTTGCAGGCTGAAGATTACCACCTGGCTGCCTGGGTACCAGCTCTTTTCCAAAAGCCACGCATCCACGGTTGCTGCCGGAGCTGCTGAGGCCGAGAAGACCAGCGCCTTTGCAGGATCCTGGTGCAGGCACAGGGCACTACGGACGCTACTATGACCCACGCGGGCTTGCCTTTAGGGCTGGCTAAAAACATATGAGCCGGGTGAGTGACCAGGTTTGTCGTGGCATGTGCTGTGCTCTGCAGGCTGTGTTGCAAGCGGAGAGCAAGGCTCCCGGGCTGCGGAAGCCGGTCAGGAGGAAGGCAGGGGATGAGCAGCTTGTAGGTAAGTTAGATGGTGGCCTGTGAACTGGTTGGGATAAGTGGTCCTTGACTTGCTGTTCTCGTGGAGTAGCTGAGCGACTGGTGTGCAGGGAGAGCGGAGGCTTTGCTGTTCAAGACAACTCACGTAAATACAGGTTGTGCCGCAGTAAGCTAAATGCTGTGACCCCATTTTGCTGTGGATACACGCTTTAATTCCTACCACAGCAAGTGCTTGTACATATTTTACAGGTGCCACAGCTCACAGTGTGGAGACAAAGTCCAGGACTCTGTTAACATGCAGGCTGTAGCACTCCTAAGAGCCTCAAGACTTCATTGTGCGCTTTCTGAAAGGGTATAGGCAACCCTCTGCAACAAGAAGGCCGTGCAGATGCAGCCTTGGGGCATTTAATTTCCTCTTATTTATAAAGAAAGTGTTTTTCACACATACTGGTTAACCACGTTCACTGTTTCTGGTTCCCTACTAGTGGCACCTACAACTGAAAGAGCAGGGGCAGAGGAAGGAAGGCCAAAACAGCAACTAGATGAAGTTAGTGGAAACCTTTCTCGAGGGTGAACGAAATAAGGGGACCAAGCATGGGCAATCATGAAAAAACCCCAGTGGTCCGTGACGCAGGATTAGGACACCTCCGTGTTAGCTTCCTGCTCAGCTACACAGTTTCTAACTGAAATTGTTCACCCTCTTGCGGCATCATAATTATTCTTTATTTTACAAAAGTTTTGAAAAGATAATTTTATTAAAGACTGTGAGGTGCTTAAATAAATAGTACAGTGATAGGACCTGCCTAAGAGATTACTGTGGGTATTTAAGGATGAACATGTAACAGAAATGTCCCCAGATCCTCTGCACAGGTCTGATCCCCTTCCCTCTGCCCTCTATCTCCTTGTCCTGTTGAAAACACCCTTTTTGCTGTTATCCAAGTCCCTGTCTTTTTTCAGCTACTTAGATTTCCCTGCCAGTCCTCCAAGACCAATACATCTATCTGCCTTCTGACCTGGTGTCCCGAGATATACACGTGCTCCTCCATTGCTTGGATCCTTCTCTCCCAGTTGCAGTCACACATATTGCCCCTCACCTTGTCATCGCCGATGCTTTGCTCTAACGATCTTCCACACTTGGAAGAGTACCATGCCCAGCAATCAAACCTGTAGAGTTGTTTCTAAATCAGGGAACACCTTTTTGCCACAGCGAAAAATTATATAAGCTCTTAGCAGAGGAGGACAGGAGCAAGAAGACGCTGGATCCTTCCGATACCTAGCACAGGTTGGGTTTCAGAGGCAGTACAGCATCAGTCTCAAGGACGCATCCCCTGCATCCACCAAATTACTCTAATGAAGGTTTGCATTCCTCTTCCCTCACGCAGCAGACCTTGCACCGTTCAGGCTCTGTGCAAGGTTGTGTTTCCATCGAAGACTTTTTTGGCATAGGTTCCCCCACAGGGCTTTTGGTGGATGAACTGACGCAGAGCTTCGAAGCCCCGTAGGGAGGCTGTGCCGGGATCTCAGCCCAGGCGCTTCGGACCCAGTGCTGCAGGCTCTGCTTTGCTGCAGCTGAAGGACAGGCAGGAGACCTTTCCGAGAAGTCTCTCCAGCACTAGAGTTAAAAAAATGCAGAAGAAGAGCAGCCGAGGAAGTGGTGGTCTTTTGCCACCGTGGAGAGATTCGTCACTGGTAACCTAAAATCCTAAAATTCAGTGATCCTGAAATTTTTTCAAACTGGTGAACAATAACTTTTTTCCAAGATTCTTGGCCTCCCCCTTGCTTTTCATTATTAATTTATATTACAGAATTTGTTTGCTGTTCTCACCTTCCAAAAACATACATTTCAATTTATGTTCATATTTCTATTCTTGGATTATTTCCTTATCTCTCTAGATGTTCTACTCTGTTTATTTCTCTGCAGTGTGATTGCACAGACATTTCTTTAATTCATTTTTATTTGCTTTTCTTTTCTATTTTTTTGGATTCCCCATTTTGCAGCTTCACTGTATTTTTCATCTTTGAGTCTTCTAATTTCCTTCCACTGCCATTTATTTTTGTTTTGTCTATTTCTCCATTCACTTCCATTGTTATTACTTTTTTTATTATTATTCCTCTTCATTCTGTCTCTGTACGTATATGTTTGTTTTCTGCTTTCTTGCCTTTCCTGTCTTGTTCTCATGCTGGCAACAGGAACTGTTTCTTCATAGCATACTACCATTAAAATACTGTACAAAGTTACCTGCAGTATTTTGTCTGAATAGTGTCAAAACAGTAAAAAGAAGCACTCTGGATTGTATTAGGTGCTTAAATAAGATCCACCCCTTTTATACCTGAAGGTTAATTTTTTTAAAGACAACTTTCCCTTCCTAACTTCTAGTATCAGCTACGTGGGGGAGAGGGACATGGAAAGGTTTGTTTGGTTTCATTCAAATACTTCTGGACAGCAGTCGATCCTTGGTCCATTTTTAATTTTTGGTTTATTACAAGAAGCTGATACAGGAAAGAGGTGGAATTTGCCAGGACTGTGGGAACTGGATGAACGAAGGGGATTTAGCACATTTGGGTAACCAGGAACACTGAATCTGGAATTTCAGCTCTGTCTTAAAATACTGCTACAGAGTCACAGAGGAATCCAAAGACGAGAGGTCAGGTAACCTCACTGTTTGGAATAAACTTTTCCATTTGATGCTGGAATGACATATTATTTGTGCTTGAGCTTAGCATGCAGGTCAGACTGCTATTCCTCTAGGATATAAACTTATTCTTGTGTATACGGAAAGTCAATATTCACTCTGAGTAAATCAACCACAATATTTACAGCAGTGTAGCCCTTTGACCAGCTCTAATTTAGACACATGAGGTTTTCAGTTACTGAATCTGATTCTTGTATTATTGTGTTGGCTGTGGTACATTGTGATGCTGTCAACTGAAGTTATAAATGAGTTATAAAAGAGTTTCTGCTTCCTGGGAAACTCATATTTTCAATATTGGATCATAATCTATCAGAAAGCAAGCAGAGAATTTCAAATTGTCTTGAAAGCATCATTTATTCTTCTCCCTTGGCTTATGATTAATCACAATATTTTGTCTCACACTTGATTTTTTTTTCTACAGTTTTTACACTATAATCTGGTCTGAGTATAATGTTGAGCCTATTACGAGGAGGACACTGGATTAAGTTCCTTCCAACCTGATTCTTTGATTCCATGCAATTTTAAAATTCCAAAGCCATTTTATAATGAAAAATCAAAATATTACAGACCTTGAAAGAGAATATTTTGAATGTATGAATTTTTTTATATATAAAAGCCCTCCTCTCATCCCCTCCCCCAGGTTTCAGTGAAACTGGCAAATTCATCTAACTGTCTTTGCTTTCATTAAAATTGTATTTTCCACTAGGAAGATATCACTAGGAGCAAACACATATACTATTAGCCATAGAACTTCAGTTTTGTCCCAGCATAAGTAATCTGAGAAGCTGGAACCATTACTTCTTCTTACAGCACAGGAATTGTAATTCTTCCTCAAATTTATGCTGTCTTTTCATATTCATAGCTCTTAGCAGTTTTGCCTGTCCTTAGCACATCTGCCAGGTAAGGGTATGTGTGTGCAGCAACTAATACTCATGAATAAATACTCATTTCAGGACTTACTCTGCATCTACTGACTTTACTAGAAGCAAAATCAGATGCTTCCGTTAGCATTTCACATAAAATGTCAGCTGCATATTATGTATGATTATGTATGCATAGTTTGATCTAAATGCAGCTCCCATGGGATTTACCTCACTAGAACAGGGGCTAGCTAAGAGGTAGCAATATAATACACTCTAGTGTGAAAAAGAGTAGCAAAACCAATGAACCAGATTTATAGAAATCTATTTTTACACACATTGTTAAAAAAGCCAGAACCAATATAATCAGTGATGGGGAAACTTCAGAAATTAGAAGCCTATTCTAATCCAAAGATCAGCTGAGTGTGTCATAGAAAGGATTTTGTAAATATCTCATTCTGGTTTTCTTGTGAAATTGCCATATTTCTGCAAAACGGAGATTTAGTATTTCTAAAGACTATTTTCTTAACGTTGAGATTAATTTAGTTCCTGTTTGGGTGAAAGTTCAGCTCAGTGTTTATCTTAATCAAAATGCCTCACTCATATCCTGATAAACAAATTAAAATGATTGTGCATGAAACAAATCTCTGCTGCAAGGAAAAAATAATAAAAAAGAGAGATGCTGCTCAGCATTTGCAGAATCTTTAGGCTTATAATTTATCTGAGTGACATAGAGGGTGAGCTGAAGATTAGCAAATTCATGACAGATTCAAAGGAAAGCTGAACGTATTTCAGTGTGGTTGATGTGTACTTTGTTGATGAGGAGACCTCAGGTCAAAATGATCTATGACGAATACTTGTTCCACTGACAAATCTTAAATGGAAAACCAGGGAAGAAATTATATCATCTCTGAAGACATTCGACTAAAGTGTCCCATGCAATAAAAAATAAAAAAAAAAGGAAAAACTAATATTGAAGATTAAGTGATAAACCCACATCGCCTTTCAATTTCTAGTGCATATAAGCTTTGCAATCGGTTTAATGGAGGGATATTCTGGAGGGCATGGAATTATGCTGGAATAGGGTCTGTGACATTATGTGAAATTTCCCTGTGATATTTTTCCTTCGTTTTATTTTTCATAAGAACTAAACTAAACTGGAATTACCCTACACCTAAATCACCAGTGTTCTGCTGCAGTGTCATGCTGATGTTCAGGTTTACAAATATGTCAGACTGGACTGCGGCCACGGTTAGTGAAGCCCTGGGGCTCCACAGGGCACAAACTGAACCACCCAGAGTGCTGCTGCTAGTGAAAGTAGAAGTAAAGAAAAAGCTTCTACTTGTTTATTTAGGGTTCAGAGGGCAGAAGAACTCCAAAGTTAAGTTTTCAAGGCTTCAAAGAATCAGGTAAGTGCCTCTCCAGTAAGGCTTTAGTTACTACAGGAGTTGAAACTTCCAATCCTGAATTAGATGGCAGCATCCTCCCCCTCCTCCTGTTGCCTAAACTTTGAGGCATCTGAACTTTATTGGATACTTCCTAAGTAAGAGTTCTTTTAGATACCTGTGCCTTCTGCATGTGCCCCCTGAGTGTTGGCCGATAGCTAGCCCACACCCCACACCTGCGGAAGGTCCCGCTCCGGCAGAGGTATTCGACACACTTCCAAAGTAATGAAGGGATCCATTTCTCCACGACTGAGGCAGCAGAAGCAGATTTTTTTCAGCGGCAGAACAGTTGGGGTACACGAGCCTAAATTCTGCTGACTCTGCCACTTGAGCAGAGTCCAACCCACATATCCGAGAGACCAGCAGAACCCCGATGGGATGGGCAGCCCGAGGACGTGCTGTCTTTCCTGCACTTCACAGCAAAAAATTGAGTGACATTGTCTACAGGAAAGAATATCCAGCAGGGACTATGGGGGAGAGGGGGCAGGGAGGGGAATCCTGGATGGTAATTCTCAATTTCTCACACTCTTATTAGCCAACGGACTAAAAACTTTAGAAAAGTCTTCACAGCAAAGCCTGGGACCAGAAAGGTGCTTTTCAAGTTGAATAACTTCTTTTCGGTGCTCAAAAGCATTTCCTCATATACTTTTGCTCTCTGGTTTGTGTTATCTGGTATTTATTCTTACAGAATGACTTAGCTTCGCTGCAGCTTAAAGCCTGGCCTTGCCTGAGCATGGTGTAGGCTGATGCTCAGGGCATTGTCTGCGGAGAAGGAAGCTGGAGCTGAAGCAGGTTCTGAGCATCTGGGTTTTTAACCAAGCTAATACAAGGAGGCTGCTACTTGGTACAGTTCTGCTTCTTTTAAAAGAAAGGCTGGATAAATCTATTCTCAGGAAGAAAAGAAAAAACCAACTTGTCCGTGGATTCAGAACTGATCAAAACATCCTGAAGGTCTGAATCTGAGGCCTGAACGACAAGGGTGATCAGTATTTCAGACACTTCTCTTAAAACTGCGGTGGGTTAATTCTAGGCACTCACAGGTTGCTTGCTGCAAAGCAAAGAGAAGCGCCTGAGTCTCCCATGAGGTCTGTAGAGATCTTAGACACCTCTGTCAAGGTTTGGGACCCTTTGAAGGGGATGGTAGGGCTGACAACTGAAAGTTAGGTGATATCCTAACTCATTTCTAGATATTTGTGCCATCTAATGGATCTTTCTTTTTTAGGCTGGCTGCTAAGGCAATGGAAATTTGGCGCCTACATTCCTCAGGTGCTTTGCAAATCCTGCTAGGCACATCTATCAGCACCAAAGATGCCTTTGCAACTTTGATCATGGGCCTGTATCAGAGGATGAAAACGTTGTTAATATCCAGACCCAATGAAGTAGCTTAAAGATCAAAATTGCTCGTACTAAGTCCCAGTTAGAGTCATTAAGGAAGATACCCTTGTGTTTGCTATTTTTATTGTGTTGAAAACACAAAGTACCTCTTCATCCAGAAAAATGCATGAGAATCTCCATAGAAATCAACATAGCACCTGGCAATGCTGACTTTCTGCCATGCTTTATGCCACCCTGCAGCTAGCATTGGCCTGGAAAAGGAAGGATGCCTGGGACTTCCTTCCCAGAAATATCTGCTTGGCTGCTGCATCTGCCCACTAGCAATTACCTTCATTTAGAGAAGCCTTCAAGGTTTTAAGACTGCCCTATTTTCCCATCAAACACAACCGCTTCCTGAGAGAAGACCTAAGGCACCACAAGAGGGGCAAATGACATAAAATCGTTCCAGCAGCTTGCACTATGTGGGCAACAGGCTATTCTCTCAGGGTACCTATGGTCTGAATCGATGGCTGCTTCGTGGCGTAAGGTGGCATAAAGAGGAAGAGAGATGTGTCCCCTAGGAGCTGTAAACACTTATCCATGAGTCTAAAGTGTCCTGTCTGTGAATGTTTGTGTCAATAAAGGAGATCTCTGAAAAATCTACAGAAAGTGAACTTCAAGGAGATGTAAGCAGGACCAGATAAACATTTAAATGAAGGTAAGCAAGAATATCTGATGTCTCTGTTGCCACCTCTTTACATCAAAAATTTCTGCAGCTGAAAGGGGAGGTTTATCCCAACTCAGTGAAAATACAGAGCTACATGTCTCTGACCTTGTTTTATCCATGCTAATTCTGAAATCCCGTGTGTTTCACCCACCGGGGCTATAACAGAATTTTGAGTTTGGCTGCCTGGGGGATTTCGTGGGGTTTTGGGGGCAGACGAGGGGGAAGATTGCAGGGTCTCTTTTGCTCTAATGACAAGTTTTACCTCTTAGCCTTCTGTGCTATCCTCTGTGGGTTTGCTGTTCAGTAATATCTCTCCTTTGTCATCTTGCAGGTTCACTAGTGCAGGATTGATGTCATAAAATTTAAGGGCACTAGTTCACTTGCTCAGCTGGAGCGTGGATTTTAGAGGAAGAGTAAAGCTAGTACAGATATCTAAGAGCTGAATAATAAAAAGTCCCTTCATCTGTGTACTTAATTAGCTGCTTTCCTCATGATTACAAAGATCAGTACCCAGGAAGAGAGGAGCTTTTAGGTCTCAGCAGGTTAACTCCACACCAGAGGATTAGACAGGACCCAAACTGTGATGCTTAGTGTTCTCATTTCCAGGACAGTGCTGGCATCCAGTACTCGTCGATTCTGCTCTGCAGTGAGGTGAAACATTTGTGGGACTGAAAGCTCTGAGTTAATCCAAAAAAAGAGTCATTTTGGATAGATTTTGGCAGGTTGCTGAGTTAAAAAAAGGCAAATATGAATATGTAATAAATGATAAATTCTTTCCTCCTCCTGTGTTATCAGTGGTGACTATATTGCTTTGTCATACAACTGCTGCAAAGGCTAATCCTCCACACTTGCAAAATCTTCTTATTCTAACTGCTGCGGCCCTGCTGAAGCCAGGGCTTATGTCCCTAAAAATAGTAGCAGGATTACTTAGGTTGCAGTCCACTGAAGTAGTTTAAAGGTTTTCACATGTGGAGTAAGGAGAGAAAAAAATTGTTATTCTAAACTATCAGAGCTCAAAATTACCATTTAAATCAACTTTAATTAAAGACTTCATACATTCCCAGTACAAAGGCTTCCAGCATGAATGAATGCCTAACTCCTTATGAAAATGAACCGCCAATAAGGCACTTATTTTACCTCCTTACTTCACACTTTTCATATCTGTCTCCAAACCTCCTGGCACTGGTTTATTGATTTCAACCTTACAGCAGCTGAGTCGAGGCTTTAAGGAGGACTTAGGCACTTGCAGCCATAAGTGCAATCCTGACAATCCCTACTCACGTATGGCCTAATCCAGGGCCTTTTGGGGAAAATCAGGCCAGGGTGAGCTTAAGTGCAGCTAAAGCTGAAGGCTCACCTTCCTTCTGAGCAGGCAGTCAGAAATCTGGGTCTCCGCTGAATTCAAGGGGCAAATAATAAACGAACCAGAGGCAGAAGTGAGACCAAAGGTTCAATAGAAGGTACCTGGGCATTAAAAGAGAGCAAAGAAGCCCAGAGAGTGGTTCCTAGCATTTGGAAATGTTTAAGGAGTTACAAGATGTTACTGGGCATAACTCTACTTTGAGAAGTGAAGGAGGAAGAGAATAAAATTTGTGCAGGTCTAAAACACCCTCAGGCTTGGCCAGTCTCTGCAGCTCATGCCGAAGCCCTGTTCAGGTTCAGAAACTGGGCCTTCCTCTACCTAGCATGCTTCCTCTACTTAGTGTTCACTATTTAACATGAGAGTTATTCTGGGAGGCTCGGTTGGAGTGTTCCTAAAACAATCTAATGGGAAAGAACTCCTTCCAAGAAAAAGTGGGAGCCACTCTTTCTTGCATGGGATGCAGGACAGCAAATGTCCCTTTTTTTAACAGCTTCACACTAGGAGGTTTTCACCCAAGGCAGAAGGACCTGTGGTTCAATTCAGTCTACAGATCTAGGCAAGCTGTATCTGAGAATTTTGCCCTAACTGTGGGAGCAGAGTCTGCTGCAGAGAGAAAATTATAATCTTTCACTCTGACCCTTCTATCTTCTCTATCCCATTTCTCTTCATCCAAGCTGTGTCAGTGTGTAGAAGGGGGTTGCTGAGTCAAAAGGAGAAGAGAAAACAATAGGAGAAAGAAAATGTTCTACTCTAATGTTAACACAGTTGCTTAGGATGAGGAAATCTAGAGTTCTGGTGTCTCTGATGCCGAGACAGTTTTTCTTTAACATAAACCACAGAAAATGTTCTTTGGCACGGAATATTGCAGCCCAGGCCACCACCTTTCTAAACTGAGACCTGAACCTGTGTCCTTAAATCACTCTCTACATGACCCTTTTCATCTCCTTTTTCCCACAGTAAACCTTGAATTTGGTTTCACTCGCCGGTATGTTTCAGCTAAGGATGCGAAGGGTGCCTCTCCCCCTTCACACCTCAGTGTTCAGGAGACTTACCTCTGAGATGGGAAATACGACTTTGAATCAAAGAAGTTGCAATGAAAACTTCTCTTTCCCCAGCAAGTGCCGGGACTGTGAAGTTCTTATATGAAAGACAGGTTCTGCCAAGTCTTCTTGGCTCTGGATACGGATGAGGACAAGGGTAGCACCCAACTTGTAGCCCCTTGGGGCAGAGTTGGGAAACCCATGCATGCAACCTCACGCTCTCTCCAGAGTTTAGCGCAGTTAGGGCCTGAAAACAGGAGAGAGACGTGCTTGCTCCTCCCCAGATGTCCCAGCTGCCCTGAGAGGACGTGCTGGCATGGCCAGTGCCCTCCGCCCAGCTGGCGAGCCTACTCACTCCTCTACTTTCTTTCTTTTTCTTTCCTGTCCCCTCTCAGATTATTTGTTATTACACAACTGCACATCAGTGGGAAGTGATGTAAAATGCCATTCCCTGTCTCTAGCCTTGTGGTAAAGGCACTCTTTCTGCAGCAAAAATTGTTGATTTGCAGTTCCCCCATGTCGGGGGGACCTAGATGAGGGGCTGCACCTTTCTACTATGCCTTGATGATATTACACAGCAATAGCAGCTCCCTGCCACCTTCACGGCTCAGAGCAGACAGCACGCTCTTCTCTGGAAGATGAGTCTCCGCTTCCCTCCCTCCGAGGAGGTTACAGACCATCCTCCTTCAGGAGATGGGTGCCTAAAGGCTAGGCACTCTAATTACTAAATTGCAGGTGTAGGGGTGTTGTTTCAATTTGTTTTGCTTTTATTCTGTCACATTCCCCCTCCTTGACCCTCAGCATAGGTAACAGTACCTGCAAAATATTCCAATGTGTAACAATTTGGCTTTTTTTTTATGTTTGGCAGTCGGTTCAGGGTTCCTGAGGGCCTCAAGAGGGAGGCTTAGAGGGAGGAATGAGGAGGACCTTGGCGTCTCCTTTTCTGTTTGCCTTGGTCAAACACAAATTTAGACTTTATCCAAGAGAAGCCTTTGGTGGCAAGCAGCAGTGGATGGGGAAACCTCTGCTGAGAGAAGAGCTGCAAGCAGGTTTGTTCAGGGGATTTTGTCCCACTGGCCAAGAAGCGTGAAGGCACAGTGCTCTAGCACTAACGTGAAGTTCTATTGCTCTCACAAATGTACTCCGTCAACCCCAGCTGTTGCTAAACCCAAGCTCCTTTTGGTGCGTCCCTCCAGCTGGACAGAGCCTGTCCCTTCCACAGCCAATGTTTCCACCTTCCTCTCCACTGCCTTCAGTCTTTCTGCCATGTTTGCGTATTTTGATTTCCACCATAACTGAGAGAGCAATTGGGAAGGTCTTAGTCACAGTGGAAACTGGCTGGAAAATGTAACCCAGGGATTGGCAGCTAGGCAGGAATTCTCAACTGGGAGCCCAGTAGGCATCAAGATATAAATAGCCCCATGCTCCAGTCCAGGTCAGATCTGCTTCAGGAGCCCTATACTTGAGCAGCGAACAAGCATATAATTTTGGTTTCCACAACTCTGTGTGCCTGGCAAGTGCCAGGAGCACTGCCTATACGGCAAATTCAAATGTCATTTACCAGAGATGAAGCTAACATGTCCGTGGAAGTGATATGAAGCACTGGTGTAAATAAAAAGGGTTACGTATGATAGGAAATAAGCTCTCTCCCATATTTTTATCCAATTCCAGCAATGTTTTTCCTTCAGGTTGAGATTTCTAAAAATTAAATTTGTTGTACTAATTTCCTTGGGTAAATAATACTAAAGAACAGAAGCCAATTTCTAATAAATTACTGGCATAACAATAAAGTAATGATCAGCCAGACTTCTTAAAAATACACATTCATATTTTGAGTGTATATACATTCATTTACCTGCAAACGAGACATTTTACAAGGTAGGCAATAGATAGCAAAACATATTTCTATTACAGATTGAGGAAACATGCCTTCAGTGTAACTAAGATCTCCATCAGATAAATCAAAATAGATTTTTTAAAATTCTTTTTCATTTCATCCATAAACTTAGTGTATATTGTGGGGTTTATTGTTTGATTTCTCTAATACTGAATGGAAGTGAAACAATTTTTATTTGCACTTATTTAGTTCACAAAATATGAGAAATGCTTCATCTTTTTCCTATTCCAGATACTTCATAAGGCTCTCTTCCTTCACCAAGCAGATTATGTTGGTTTGACTACATGCAAAAATCCTTGGCTAATACTTGTGACATGTTGTATGACTACAGGAAGCACCTTAGGTCTTGTTGCTTTTCCCTGTTCTCCATGTGGTCTTTCATTTCTCTTTTTCATTTATTATTGTTCCCAGTTGTGTCACTGAAGCTAAGTCTTCTGGGATCTGTTGATGTCATGGTGTTTGATCACCTTGTAGAATGACAAATTATGGATTCATATGGGATGGCCAAGTGCCCACAGTTTAATCATAAGAAGTTTTGCACTTCAAAAATTACCTTCTAAAATATGATAGCAGACCTTCATTTTCTTCCTGACAAACCTTCCAGGCTGGGAATGCAGTTCCTTCAGTATTCTGCACTTTCTAGAGACTGTACTTAAGACATTTGACACAGAAATCTCCCCTCTGTATCTATTAAGCCATCATCAGATTATTTTTTTTCTCTCTCTAGTAGCCTTCTAGTTCAATTATTCACTTTTTTCTCATCAACAAGCTGCATTTTTGATACTATTCTGACAAATGTGCTAAAAAACCATACACTGCATAAGCAGAAACTGTTTCAGATGCATACAACAGGGTATGCAAACAAACATACAAATGTACAACCACTCTTGATGATTCCTAAATGGTTTATAAGGAGAAGTCATGGGCCTGCCACTGGATGCCTTCAAGTGATCTCTTTCAATGTGTACATCTGATTGTAGAATTATTGTCTGCTTACAATTAAAATGATTATACACCTACAGAAGGACCTTTGACAGTGATAGACTCAGTTCTGATATGTACCATAGGTTTCCTGCATGATTTTTAAGCAACTTAGTTACTCTTTCTCCATATTAGTTTCCACAAATTAAAAACAAACAAACAAACAAACAACAACAACAAACCAACACAAAAAAACCTTCACAAACTAGGAATGCCTTTCCTGACTTTTCTGCTTGGAATTTGAACTCCGTGGGAAATGCATTGCTTCTGAGCATTGCAGGTATGCATTTACCTTCAAAAGACCAAAACTCCTTTAGAGTGCCCAGGTGCTGCTGTAGCATATACAGTAATTTCTAATGTATATAAAGGATTTTGAACTTCTAAAATGTTATAGAATTCTCAGTGTTCACAAGCTGACAGAGAAAGGGTGAAAAACAGATGTTCCAACAAATTTTCCAGCCTTTTCTGGCTATTGTTATTTTTCACTTCTAAGACTTTAGCCCTATGGTAAATACCATGTGGCTTTTTTCCTCTTCAGACTAATGACAAGAATGGCAAAAATTATGTTTCTGCACACTTAAAATTTCTTTTATCCCACCCCAAATGAGCAGCTAAAATTTGTTCTTTCACCATTTTTTAATCTCTGTGAGGTATCTCAGGCTACATGCTGGGATAAAAAGTTCTTTCTTGGATTCTCAGATGATAGAATGTCGTGTGTTTTCCAGCTATTCATCATATTCCCCGTAAGGTTTTATTCAACATCCACCTTTAAATATCCTTACTTGTTGTTTTTTTTTTTCCCCACACCCCCTGCCATTCTGCTGAGAAGTGACCATCTGGTCAACAGGGTCAGTCTACAGCCTGATTCAGAATCTCCATGTGCCAGAAATCATATTATATGCTCTTTTTCAGGAAACATGATCTAATCATGGGATTGGAAGTGGTGCTAGGGGCTATCTAATTCATCACTCTGCCCAAAAGTAGGATTAATTTGTTTTATAATGCTCAGAATAGATGTTTGTCTAGCAAGTTCTAAGAGATCTCCAATGATGGAGCTGCTACAGTCTTGCCAAGAAATCTATCCCGCGGTTTTAATGGATACTAATAAAAAATGTAAAGCAAAGCTCTAACCCGATGACTTCTAAGAGAATGATCAGGTTGTCAGATGGTTGTGTATAAATTCCAGTCATCTCTGAAAGCACAAAAATGTGCTTGTGTTTCACGGCAGGTGTGCAGATGCATAGCACAAAAAAAATGGTTACAGAGGCCACGCTTGTGCATTTGAGAGAAATCTAGGATAAATATTCACAATATAAAGATTTCTTAAAAGAATTATTTAATTCTATTTCACTAGTTAAAATATTAAAACACTCATCAAAATGATGAGATATAGATAACCCTTTGTAACTCTAATAGCTATGCAAAGAAAAAAAGCTAGAAGTTTATCCTTTTGTATTTTTTCACAATACCAAAATATCTATTTATCTATTTGGGCTAAAAGACCACATGCAGCAATATAATGGTGCTTTTACATGAAATAAATGTATGAAAATACATGGCTGGATGTAGTACAGCTTTCATGTTGTTCCTGGAGGACAGGCAAGGTTATGAAAATGAAACAGCAGTGAAAAACAATGTTTATCACTATATGAGTTTTGAATAAACCTCATGAAAACAACCATATAATAAAAGCAATATTCATCTCACATGCATGGAACATGTCAACTCTGTTATTTTGCTTTGCCTGAAGCAGCTTTAAACCTGAAAGAAGAAGAAATCGAGCAAAGCAAGAAATCATACAGAGGTAGCCGTCACATGGTAGCCTGACTATTCTGGCAGTGGTTTAACAATAACGAAGCGTCTGCTGGTCAGTTCCATGAACATCTCTGTTTTCAGAACAGAAGGGAAGATGGGACAAAAATCTCATAACCACACACATTAAAAGAGACCAGGGAAAATAAATCCTTCTCTGAGGGTCAATCAATTCTTCATCTACATCTCCTACCCCCAATATACCCATGTATGTATATTTGTTGATATGAGCATCTCAACGTGTCCTCACAGTCACAATACTGTGCAGTAGAAGCTTAACATGCTTTGGAGAGCAATGCAGTTTGGCATTTCGAGTTTTACACTTTGCATACTGATCTCAATCCTAACAAGCATATGTCAGTAAGGCTGCAGAAATAAATGTGAAGGACTTATGAATATAAACAATTCAAGAATAAATCCTTATGCAGAAAAGATTTTGCTAGTCATATAAAAATTTAACATGTACAGTAAGCTATTTCTTTTATTTCTTATTCTTTTACTTTGTTCAGAAGTTTTTAAATGTATTTTCTTCTCTAATTATCTGCATTTCATTTGAAATATAATAAGATGTCTTCAACTCTAAAATCATAAAACTGAAGATAGTATTTACCCACCTAGGCACTTTATTATAGCAACAGCTAACCTGCCTTCTTACATCTTTAGGTGAGATTGATTTTATGCAGTACTCTGAAAAGTGTACCTATGTTCTGAAAATAACTATTCTGTGTAAAACTCATCTAGAAGACTGTTTCTGAATTTGAAAAACATTTTCAGAATGCTTTTGTGGGCAGAAGGAGTTCAGTAGAAAGCAATAAAAATACTACATTGATTTAAGAAATACACTTAGAATGCTGAAGAGTAAGACTAATAGAATGGAGTAGATCCACTTTTAGAAAGAAAAGTACAGTGTTCTTTTATGATAAAAATGTAAATTAGTTAAGACTTTTGAGAGCAGTGAGTGCTAATAATAGGGCAGTTAGAGGTAGCAGCTTCTTGTAATAACCACTATTTTGTATGTGGTATCCCAAGTAAAAGGAACAATAAACTCACTGGAGAAAAAACTTGTCATTTATTTCTGGTGCATTTAATGATTTAGTTCCTTTCCTTTTGCTTTAAGTTATGGTTCAGCGGCAGTAACTTAGCTTTCATCAGCTCTTTAAACTTTCCCCAAGTAAAAATCTTGTTGCTATTGCAAATTCTAAAACTTAGTTTATAAATCTTGAACACTTTCAAATTATTCTGGGGGTCTGATAAAAACTTGAATGTTTTGAACATTACAGACAGAAAGAAATTTGGCACTTTTGGCAAATTTTTAATAAACTGTGGGGTTGTTTGTTGGGGTTTTTTTCCTCTAAAAGATGCTAAAAGTATCTGGTTACTGTTCTACAACCACATTGTTTCTCCTCTTGTGTCATACAGTGGTAGCACTTGGCTATTTTGATCTGTATACATTTTTAGAAAACATTGCCCAAGCCAAAACTTGTGCCTATTCCTCTCATTTCTCCTGAAAACTTTTAGAATTCATTTTCCTTATCATGAACTGAACTCCTGAACCTCAACAAACAAAGGCTGGGGAAAATAGGAACTTTTAAATTAACTTGGAGAAGATCCTGTCCATGGCTTCCCTGTTCCTGCAGCCCATCTCCAGATCACATTTAACTCTTCATAATCTTATCTAGTGCCTGACAATGTCTTATGGGGTGACTATTATAGATATCCTTATCTTTTCAAACTATTCTCGTCCTGATACCCATCCCTCACCTTGAGCCAGGAATAGGCTCCAGGGCTCAGGGCTGCCCGAGTGGCCGATAAGTGTGGGGTTGTGGTAACACGCTGCTGCGGCAGTGAGCGTCAAATCCATCTCCAGGGGTTGAACTCTGCAGGGATGGGCTGCAGGTAGTTCTGTGGTGTTCAGTAGACCTTGCTGTTAGAAACACCTCCAGGGCACAACCATGCCATTCTCTCCCAGCTTGGTGGGGGGGTGGTTCTTCCTCCCACTCTTCCTCTCACCCTTTGCTTTCAAGTTCAAATCAAGAGGTCTTGCTCCGTTCCCATGCTCCAAACCTCAAATCTAATCTGAACATTCAGGGACAACACGCTGCCAGAGCTGTGAATGGGCTGAAGACCATATCTGTAAGCAAAGGTTTCTACCATTGCATTTAAGGCTCTAAGCCTCCAGGATCCAAAAATCAGGAAATTAAAGAAGACTAGATGAAACATTTCCCTTGGGAAAAGCTGCATATTCAGTTTTCTGCAGGAATATGCAGTTCCATCAAAGCTTTTGACCAAAACAAGGCAGCCTAGGAGAAGACCTGTCCCGCTCACCCACCTTGCTGCCTCTCCCTACCTGCTTCCCCCAGTGCCCCAGCTGGATGCCAGGGACTCCTAGGCTCTGGATGCCCTACCATTTTTTTTCCCCAAATTGCCCACTAACTTCTTCCTGCAACAGTGGCACTTCCAAGGCTTCTGGGTCCCCACTCCCCCCAAGGATGGCTCTGAAGGTGCCTGAGCCTCTGGTTCCTCTAGTTAGCTGCTCCTCATGCAACCAGTCCCCCACCAGCCCAGCGCAGGCTGGGGTGACACTGATGACTGCCTGGCCAAACACCTTATCCGTGCTGGAGAGCAAGGCTGGAAATCTGCATTTAGGGGTGCCTGAATTCAGTTTCTGGAGACTTGGTTCCCTTGAAAATATTATCTTGAACAGAATACATTCCCTAACTCAAAATGAGCAGAGAAGTTAAGTTACATTCTTTTTCCTGACCGGCTGTAGTTTAATCTCTGCTGGTAATCAAGAGGGAGGACTGGTTTGGTGATGCATACCGGGAGAATAACTCTTTAAAACACATTTCATACTGAGAAGAATTAGGATAACCTTTAATTTACAGTATGAATCACCAAAAGACATATTTCACGGTTAAGGCACGATACTTCCACTGTGTGATCCACTGGACTGGAGGTGTGTCTTGCGTCTGCCTCCATCAGGAGCTCCGCATCTACGATGGCACACTGGGATTGCTGCGCTGGCGCTGGGATTGACCCCCTCCTCTCGCCTGAGAGCCACCGGGCTGCCGCCACGCCGTGGAGGAGGCTGCCCACCTCGCTCCCAGCCACCCAAGAGGAGAAGCTGCCTGGACATCTCCCACCTTGAGGCTGTTCCAATCCGCACGATGCAGTGAAGGGTCCCCTCGGGCAAGGACCGAAGCAGGATCCATCCCCCGGCTGCCTGCAGGGAGACGGAAATCCTGGCTCAGGTCTTGTGCTGGCGGAACAAGCCAGCCTCCTCTGCCTGCCCGGGTCTGAGGCTCAAATGGGCTTTACACGCTTCCAAAGAGAGGTGACAGCTGAAAGAAAAAAGGATGTGAGGATCATGGATTCATCAGCTGGCCCCTGAAAGTCGGAGTTAGTGGAGGTTTCACTCCCTTGTGGCCCTAACCCCGAGGGATCGCCGAACAGCACACCTGTTGCAACAGCTGCTCTTGCCTATATCCAGTTTCCAAAAGTCCTTGAAAGCCTCTGGAGTGTTTTGAGAAGCGAGCGATGACATGGGCTCCTTCGGGGAAGTCCCCTCCAGCTGGCAGGTTATGTCACCACCAGGCCTGAGTTTGCCCAGTGTGACTTCTGCCGTCACACCAGCCCTGGACTTAAAGGACCCCTGCAAGGGGCATCTCGTTTTACCAGGCAGCCTGGGAACGGAGGACCTTTTCCCGATATTTTGTTAGCAAGCTTTTCAAGCTACAAATGTGTATGAATGATTTTTTTTTATTATTATTTTTTCAATTGTATCTTTCCCTAGGATCCTTCTCCAACAAACAGAAGGTATCCCTGCTGTGCCTTGCTCTTCTTTCCAGGTAGGGTTACAGTGCACCTAGTGTACCAGCACCTCTCTTTATTCTTGCCTAGCTTTATCTGTGGCAACACTGTTGAGTTTTTATACAAATGACATCACCAAACAGCTCATTTTTGTTAATTTTAAAGTCTTGTAAATGGAGATAGCATATGATCGATAGCTAGATAGGGAAAGGACTTAATTAAAAAATACTGTAGCTTCATTAGGTAATCTGTTCGTTGCTATGCATCATATCCTCCCCTATAGCACAAAGCAAAGGCTGAGCAGGCATTTTGATTTATAACGGCATGAAATACTGCAGCTTGCCTGGTTTTGCTTGCTTGATGCATTCACTCCTGTACTCACTAGTCCTGTAGCTTTAGCCTACTTGCCTAGCAGCTGCACCATGTTCTTCTTCAAAGTGTTGACACTTGTGGAAAAAAACAAGTTTGAATCATGAGTTTTCCATGCTTTGAGGCTGCAAGATTTTCATTCATTGCAGGACGCAGAGAGAGGAGGGGAGGATTTTGCAGTGTCACTGATATATTGATTCACCTTCTATTACTTAAGTGTTGCCACAGTTTTGAGGCAGTTTTAAACAGTTTTTTGTTTTATTTATTTGCTCTCAGAGAGACTAAGCAACCAACATTCAACATTTCCAAAGTCCTCCCTTCCCCACGCAGCACAGTGGCAGCGTGACCACAGTGTCTCCTGCCATAAAGAAGACAAACTCTACAGTTATCAAAACCACAAGCAAACCAATTGGCAATTTATGTGTTCCTGTTCCGTCTTCACAGTAGCCAGAATAGCACACTGCAGAGATAACTGCCCTCTACACACTTTTGGGAAGTCGTTCTTCAGGTATAGTAAGTCAGAAGTAGCCAAAAATGTAAATGAAATTGGCATTTTATTGCCAAGCACTCCAAACTAAATGAACTTTAACAGCACTGAGGACTACTCACTGTTATCTGCAATTTCAGCCCTAGGACTATCACTACCGGAACAGAGAAATAATTGACCTAAATCTTCTCTGAGTCCTGTATTGTCCCCCAGAACAAACCTTTTATCTGGCCCTTTGGGTTCCAGATAAAATCTTTTTAGTGGTTTTTGTTCCTGTGGGCAGTGTGTAACAGTCCTAGCAGAACAGCTGTATACTCACTTCAGAATTGTTTGGGTGACATTTGTTTGCAACAGTCCAGCTGCAGTAGGAGTGAAGGTACTCGAGGTGATGCAAGAGCACAAAAGAGTTGAAAAGGAAAGAAAATATTGCATGAATAAATAACCAGAATATGATCAACGTCTAAGTTTGACACAACTTTGGGACTGGTAAATTCAGATGGTATTTATAATGGGTCTACATGCAAGAATCTACAGAGAAAAAAATTTGATTGCCCTTTGTACAAATTCAAAAAATATCTTACACTATGGTACAATCTCGGTTTGTTCACTTTCTCAGTGAGATATCAAAGGCTTATACCTGAACAAGTCTAGGGAAGAGGAAACTAAGTAGCTGAGGTCCAAACGGATAGTCCCACCATAAACTCGAACAACCTTAAGGTAGTATTCAGTTGTGTCAACTTGACAACAGTTCCCTTGAATCCTTTGCAGCAGCAAGAATTAATTATAATGGGCATTTGCAGCCCTCCAGGGTGGCTTAGAAGTGCTGAGCTGGAGCCGCAGAGCCAGACGTGGAGTTCAGTGCAAAGGGGAAGCTCGCTTGTTGATTCTGAGTAATACTAATGGCACTTAGCACCCTGAGAACATGTATTACCTCCCACAAAAATGCACTGAGGGACCAATTCATGTGCCCTTCCAAAGGTGTCTAGTGCCATGTGAAACACTCCAGGGTATCCTGCCTGGCTCTAGCGGTGCACAGATCTGGAAGTCCTGCGTTATATCTGCCAACTCCCTGCAGATAGTCCAGGGCATTGCAAACAGTAATAAGTCCCGAAGCGTGGGCAGCAGAACTAAGCCTAAAAGGTCATCAAGCTTGCAGTGAAACAGACACCAGAACTGAGAAATTACACTATTAAGGCTGCCTGATCATCTTTAATTCAGTTCTTCATGTAGATATAAGGAGATGTAGTCTTAAATTGTATTCCCTATTTCTGGTCCCATTCCTCCTCCATGCTCCCAATTCATTTCTAACTGCTGAGTCCCACAGTTTTCTCTCCCCCCCTCTCTTTCTTCTTCCTTATGCCCAGCATCCCACTAAGCCATGGTAGGCAGCTGCAGTACCTGCATTTACACAGGGAGCATAATTTTCTGGCAGTTCAGTGGATTTCTAGCATGTTGCTGCAGATGGCATGGGGGAGGAATGGGGCTTGTTCATTAAAATCTCAGTAGTCTCTACTGAACAAACAGAAATTTTTCTGAAACCTTCCAGCTTGGCAAAGATCGCAGACAGCTGAAAGTAGATTCTTGATACAAAGGTTGCCTGCTGCACCATAGCTAATCCTTGCCTTAAATATAAGAAACCTAATGCTGCTGAGAAAGAATTTTTCTGACTTGGGCTGAAGAACCTGATTTACTGCAGACATACCCCCTTTTGCAAGCATCTGAACAGAAAACAAAAGAAAACGGGCGACGGCAGTGCTGAACACAAAAAATGTCAAGCCCAGTGACTACTTTTAGGTGACTACCGAAAATTGGACCTTTTTGGAAGTATCACAGAAACTTCGATTGTACTTGTCCTACCAGATAAGTCTCTAAGAATGCAAGTGAATATTTTACAGTGCAAACCACACAACTAAGTTATCTAAATTACTAATAAGTCCCATTTGAATAAATTCCTCATCATGCAATCTGAATATTAAAATTCCTTTCTACTAAGGTCTGACACAGGTAAACTAGTTTATGGGGATCTAAGCATCCAAGAATTGTACTATCTGTATTATAACAGTGAAGGTGTATAGCCTGAGGGGGCTTGTCTTGAAGGAAAAGATAATGTAGCTGACTGACATCTTGCACTTGATTTGCTGAGAGCAGGAGAGAGACTGAAGCAAGGTAAAGACTGATAGAAGATAAAAAAGAAGGTTCCAGGTCTAGCTATAGCAAGGGCCTGCTTTGGATCTGGGCTAATAAAATAGGAGCACACCAATGTGTACTCGAAAGTAAAGTGTGGTCCTTCCTATGTAACACATAATATTTTTTTCTTGCCAGCTAGTGAAATACTTTAAGTAACAAAGAGGATTGTACATAAGATTTGCTGCCAAAGGTCAGTCAGTAATGCTGTGCCCTCCCTAAACCCTCACTCCCACCACCGTGCCCCAGCACCAAAGGCTTGGGTCCCAGATCAGTAATCCAGGCACATTTTTCAGCTCAGATTTATCTTTATCTGAGCAAAAAGGTCGCCTCTTTGCCACTGGATCACCCGTCAGATATGACCTTTTTTGTCCAATTAAACACCTGCAACTCTCAGGTTGCCATACCCTCTCCCTACCCTCATCCTCTCAGGTCTTAGTTCCTACCACCAGCTTCTTTCTTGCTCGCCTTTTTCCGTAAGTATAATTTTGAGCCCCTCTTGTTTTAACCATGTCAGCTCTCTTTTCAGCATCACTCCCTTCTGCTCCGCCGTAGCAAACATCACTTACCAGTATTCAGTGCTAGTGTCGCAGGCAGTTCAGCCTGCCTCACCTAGAGTCGCTCACTCATTATCCGGACATCACCTCTTGCCTTCAGCCAGCCCAGCTTCCAGCTTCTTAGGTGACAGCAACAGTGAAAGCAGAGAGATCCCATTCAACACCAGAGTGTGCCAGGGAACAGGGCAAAGGAAAAATAAAAGGCGTAAGAAGACAAAGAAAAGGAGAAGAGAAGCTCTTATGGTGCCTTATACTTTTACAACAGAATCCCTACTCTCCACTATAGATTTTTAATGACTATAGTTGCTTTTTAACTACCTGTTTTCTAGCACCGAAAATACAAAAGTGTCAGTCAGAGCTTTGCTGAGTACATCTCTCCAAGATCCTCCCGATGGCTTTCCAGCAATTACCCTACAGACTGGAGCAATATATGGGATCCCTTGTTACAGTCTGAGCAAAAGGTGCACCTTAAAAATACACTGAGGGTTGCTATCTTGCAGTAATCAGTAAATTTAACCAACAAGCATAAAAGGGAATTCTAAAGCAAGAGGTGTTTTCAACAGATTTTAAAGTGTGGTTATTTCAAGATTTCTGTCAATCTTTAAAACATACTGTCTTGCTTTGCATAGCCCTGGCACTTCATTTTAAGGACTCCCTCCAAGCTCCTTCTGAACTTGGCTAATCTTTCTCTTTGGAGACGTGCATGAATCATGCCTCTTGCTTCCATTTTTGCAGTCTTCCTTCTCTGGGATGTGCTTACCGAAAACCTGAGCCAGGTTCTCAGTAGATGTAAATCTATATTGCTTTATTAGCTTTCAAGGTGCTAGGCTAATTTATGCAAGATGAGGATGTGGGGCACAGGTTTTAGTTTTAGCCCACCATAGGAAAAAAAGATATATATCAACGTTTCTCTGCTTGGTACTTCATAGGCCACCATAATGAGGACTTCTGCTTTTCAACCTCATTTGCTTACCACAAGATATTCTTAGAATACACATGTTAATCATCTGTGCAAAGAGGAAGATACCTGTTTACACTGAGCACATCCAGCTATCACTGAAATACTTCCTAGGCCTCAATTTTTCCCTCTGAACCAGATGCAATTCCTTTTCAGTGATTTCATTGCTTCCTTTCCATTTAATTACTTTGAGGATTAACTGCAGGCAAGTGTATTCCAATAATAGGCTCATGTACAAAGAACAGGAAGCTTTCCCTGTGGTCCAGGGAATTCACCACTTCCGACTGTGGCTCAGCTATATAGCGATCAGGTTTCCCTTTGCCCCTGGGCTTTATGTGTCACCTTGTCTGTTTGAGCGCAAGGAAATGTCATGGGATGAACTGCTCGTTCTTGAGTTCACACACAGAGCTCCTGTCAGGAAACAGCAAAATCCTTCTTCTCATCGGGGCAAAAGATGCAAATATTTTGGGCCCAAGCATTAAATTATTAATTATATAGAATTAATATCAATGATAGCTAGAAAAGTTTCCATCAATAAAGTTGCGGGGGAAAAAAGTTAAAACTGGGCAGCTTTTTGTTTGTTCATAACATTGTCTGGGCAAAGATCATTTTTTGGTCCTAACACGCGTAGTTGATCCAACCTGCATTTCATTGGAACTGCTTTACTTCTAAGCTGGGACTGAGACTATTGCTTTCTGTATGTAAAAATGACAGTCATGGCAATTAGTTTTCACCTTCTTAGGTGAAGGCTGAGTGGTACTTTGAGACAATTTGCGCTTCAGGGATTAAGGGATTTACAGGAAATTTTGGCTTCAGATTACACCAAATTTCATCAGAAAATTTTATGCTGAACTAGTGCTTCGTGGCTGTGAGACACACACACACACACACAGAGCACAGCACCATCACCTTTCACACCCCCACTGATTAAAAGAACCCCATGAGATCCAGGTGGGGAAAAAGGACTAGGAAATGCTCACAAATAGGACGGCAGAAATTTGAAGATAAAAGAAGCAGCATTCTAGCCCCTGGCCTTTTCTACAGGACAATGGTCCCTAGTTTATGTGCCAAGAGAAGTAAACTGAAAGAGTTCTGCAGCTAATGCTAAAGCAAATTATACTGCCTTGGGTTAGTTTATTTTTCAGACAATGCTTGGGATATATTTTTAGTCAAGAGTGCTTTTCTTCCAAAAGTAGTTGTGCACAAAATATTTTTCTGTCTCTCAAATTCTAAGAACATTTCTGTTTATAAATGAAAGGCTTATGACTCACTAAATAATAGACATCAGGTGAACAATGTATAAAACACATTTTTTTGTTTTGTTTTCTTTCTTTTTTTTTAAATTGAAACTCGACCAAAGTAATTTGGTCTTCAATTTGTTCTCATCGGTAGAAAAATAACCGTCTTAAATTCAGTAAAACTGCTAATGAGCTTTCATTTAATGAAACTTTGGAAGTGATTTTTGCTTTCTCCTTCAGCCCCAGATTTTGTTTCTACATTTCCTTTTCCACTGCTTGCGGTAGGTGGAAGAAGACTTCTCCTTGTCCTACCCAGCAGCAGTACTGCCTATTTATTGAGATGTACAGCAGTACAGACATGGCAAATAGAGGTATGTGTGGGGAATAGGAGGGGTTGCTACTAGTTTCTTTGTGTGATCTACAGCTAGCAGATTAAATAGATTTATGTAAGAAGCTGGGGAGGTAGTGGGGGGAAAACTTGGCCTGTTTTCCCCAAAGATTTCTTTTGCAATCAGTCTGAAGGAGTGGGATGCCTATCTGCGAGTCCCATCCAAAAACTTCTCAGGCCCTGACCACATCTTCCAGCTTGGCAAAGGAAGGTTTAGCCACAGATGTGGCTACGATGAGTCAGTGCACGCAGTCGCTGGGCCAGCTCCTGGGGTTAAATCTGTGTCGCAGATCCTTAGGAAAAGGCACCAGGCATTTTCCCAGGCAGGGGAAGCACCAGCCTGACCACTTCACAAGCACATGGGTCTGGACTAGCCGGAGCAGATATCATCTCCTGGCCAGCCTCCAGGCTAAACAAAGGTAGGTAGGGAATACAGGAAGGAACAAGGAGTATTATGATGGGGAATAGAGGAAAAGAGAGAGAACTGAGGTTCATCCTTACAGGAACAGAAGTGCGGTGTCGAGTGCATTTGATAGAGTGGTATAGACAGTTTGGGGAAAACTAAGGCTATTGTAGTTCTGGGAAGTTTGCAGTCTGATAATAATACAGGGAAGTCCTTAATGCACTCTGATATATACTTGACTTGTACACCCTGTCCTGGGAGTTTCAAGACAAAAAAACCCAAAAGGCCTGACTGAGTGAAGAGTTTAGATAACAACTCACTGAGGGAAAAGCTGCTGCATGAGTTTGCCCTGTGTTACACACAAGGTGACCCAAACGAGGGAAAACTTTCTGGACATCTCAACTTTGGGAAAGCCTTAGTCAGGCAGCGTGTCCTATGGGGCTCTCGAGAACCTGCTTTTTCTGTCAGGGTCCTCACCCAAGTGAAAGACAAAGCATAAGTTTCCACTGCAACCTTAGTATTAATTTGGTTACAAAGGTGACCAGCTACAAGACACAAGCCCATGGTGCCATTAGTCCTGGACCCCGTGGAACAAGGTTGTTATAGGGAAAGACACTCTGCAGTTACAGAACAGAGTGGGATCGTAATGCCTCTAAACGTCTCTAAAATCATTAAAGTCACTTAGGCACATTCCAGTCTAATGGAGATAAAATTCTTACCAGTTTTTTGCCACTATCTTTGCAGTTACCTATGGCTATAAACACCGGTGTTCACACGATTACATTTTGTACTCCTGTTCTTTGGCCACCATATTTGGATGCTGCACAAATAATTAGAATAAATATGAAAAACAATAGACCACACACGGCAGTATGCACTAGTGCTAATAGCTATACTTCTGGAAAAACACTTCTAAGAGAAGGGTCAGGAACTAGCAGTGATGGACAGCTGCTGCTACTGAGGTAAGTTATAATTTCCCATTTCAGTCCTATCTCAGTTAAGCAAAAGCAGAATTTCTGAAAGCAAATACACTGAAAAGTAAGTTTCCAGCTTTACTGAAATGATGCAGTAATGTCCAATACTGACTTGCTAGATAAGTAAAGTTCAGATTTACAGTATGCACAAGAGAAAAAAACAGTCCTTATTTTACCTGCTGTGCTATGGCTTCCCAGCAGACTCAAAACCACAAACCAATTTGATCCATCCCAATGCTCTAAAGAGGATTAGCAATATTGATGTCATTTCTGAAAGATGTATAACTAAACTTTCCTTAAAGACTTCCAGTGACAGAGTATCCAGTCTTCCCAATCTATGTGTTCCCATGCTCAATTAGCTTTATTATTAGAAAACATTTCTAATTGTTTTAATCTTTCTTGTGCCAATTTAACTGCCTTATTACTTGTCCCATTCATTGTGGATACAGAGAAAAGTATTGTTTCCTTTTTGCAGCAACAGGAATGGCTTAAGATTATTAAATTTTCTTGCCATCAACATCCTCCTCTGCCTTTTTTTTTTTTCATTTTAGGCCTGATAGCCTTCTTTCTTCCAATCTTACCTCTTCATGGCTTCTACAGCCTCTGATCATACACTGCATCTTGTGGGCTCTATTTCTGTTTGTACACCATGAGCAGAATATTTGTCTTTTCAGCAGAATCTAACATTGTTGATTCAGACCCAGTTTGTGATCCACTATAATCTTAAGATCTTTCTGAAGAACTTGCTTCCTAGCGGTTACCATCCTGAATTTGTACCATTGTTTTTTCCTGCAGTGTCTTGTCCTTGTCTCTTAACCTTACCCTCCCACCTTGTCTAGGATGAGTTATATCCTATGTTTCCAGTCCATTTCTCCAGATTTTTATTTCTACTGTTATCCTCCAACACATTTGGGGTCCTTCCTAGCACTCTGTCAAATGCAAAACTAATGAGCATTCTGACTATTCCACCATCTGTTTTGCTAATGAAAACCTTGAACAGAAGCAGATCTAAGGCAGACCCCCCACAGAACCCTGAGCATAATTAGACTTTATTAACTTCTCTATGGTGTTGTATCTAATCCGTTTTGTGCCCAGAGAATAAAAGCAATGATTTTCCTAGCTTGGATATGAGAATATGAACAACTGAGACTGTGTCAAAAACTTTGCTTGAGTAAAGGTACAGGAGTTCTGCTTCTCATCTATCCACAAGTCCTGTTACCTGGTCATTGAAAGAGCGAGTTTCATTTGCTTTGATTTGTTCTCAGCAAATCTATGTTGGCTTCTGCTCCTGTCCCTGTTGTTTTCTAGGCACTGCACTGTTCCAGATTTATTCTGTGAATTGAAGTCAAACTGATTGATCTAATTCCCTCATCCTTTCCTTTTTTCTCAGTCTTCTGATGAATAGGCACTAACTTTCCCCTTCTTAGTAGAAGTCACAATAGATGCACTTTAGTGTCTTCACAGTCAAAGTAATATACACTTAGCAGTAAAACTAGGTGTCTGTCACACCAGTATTTAAACTGTGATCACCTGAAAGCATTTGATGTCCTTTGGTTAAGGAGGATTTACAACTTTATCATTTCATCTCAGTTACACCTTGAAAATGTTAATAGAAATAAAATCTTTAAAGGTATCTGGAAAGTTTTGGAGGTCACAGTTTATCACCCTTCTAGAGTAGAGATTTTGATCGTGGTCTTGGATTAGGGTGTCTCAAAGATGCCTTAACCAGGGAGATTTTACAAATATATTTTATGGATGTTAAGGGTCCAAGATTTTGGTGAAGTTCGACGAAAGCTTTAAGTTCCAAATTCCCAGTTTTCTCTTCCCAATAGTATCAGAGGATGAGACCCACACAGCCTAAGTTTGGCAACGTCAGAGTTAGTTGCCTGGGCTACAGTAACTATGCAGGCTCTCCTTCTGGGCACTGGAGACAAACTGACACCTCCTTCCTAAAAGTGGTACAAAACAGAGGAGATGTCCCTTCCACTCTCTCTCACTCATACTAGCACGAGTAGTACAGATGGGGTTTGCTAACTACTTCAGGGAGATGTTGAGGAATGCAGGCGATGGCTCCCACAGCAAAAGTTGGTGGCTCTTCACTGGAAATGCTGCTGTTATCTCAAGTGTGTGAATCTTCAAACTACATTGACATCCCTGCTGGATAAGCCTAAGGTTGAGTAAATAGGCCAATAAATGAAAAATTTTCTTGTTCCTCGTGGTAGCCTGACATGTCTGAGTTCAGGCACGATGATAAATGAATTTCTGTTGCTATGATATGTTAGTTGTCTATATAAGTAAAGAATTTGCATTGTGAAGACTGTTTATTGGAATGGATGAAATATTTCTGCCTTATTCCCTTAGTAATGAAGAAGATGGTATACTCCAGAAAAAGAGAACTTTAAAAAGTATTTACAGATATGGATCATACAGACAGAATCGTAACTGTTCAGGTCAGAAGGGACCTCAGGAGGTCTCTAGTCCAACCTCCTGCTCAAACCAGGAGGGGTCTACAGGCAGCTAAAAACCTGAAGGTTTAAATGAGAAAGACACAAAGCAAGGGACAATTTTTAATATTTCTGGAGATAAACCAATATCTGGAAAATGTGAGCTAAGAAAAAGCTCTCTCCATAGTCAGATAATTCTGTAGCTGGCCTTTTGGGCATAGTCATAAAGATGAGTAAAATCAAACAAAAAAAACCCCACATACTTTGCACACAGAAAATTACTTTGGACTGATTTGTGGATTTGATATACAATCGGATGCATATTTATTAGAAGAGAACATTGTTTAAGTGGTCTGAATTTTTAATGCAACTAATTGTTTCAGAAATTCCTTTAGTTTGGATATATGCCAAAGAACAATTTCAGCATTTTGTTTTGAAATTTTATTTTTAAATCAGTGTCTATGTTTTATATGAATAAATAACCTGAAAACAATGCCCAGCATTTCATTTTGAGTTCCCTGAAATATTTCAGGCAAATGCAAAATAAAAATTAATTATACTTGTTTGTTCTTCCTTGTTGCTCCTTTGTTCCACTGAGAATATTGCTTTGAGTTGACCTGGCCTGAATTTTTAACCTCTTGACTTTTTGTGGCTCAGGCATGAACCAAAATTCCATTGATTAGTTAATTCCAACTAGTGTCACTAGCCACAGTTGGAGAAAGGATCTTGGACTAGGTCAGAAATCAGATAGTTCATAAATTAGGGCCCCAATAAAAATGGTGTCAGCTCATGACCAAATTTCAAACTGTCATGAACACTTGTTGGCTGTTAGCATTCCATTACCGGATCCAGGATTTTTAGGAGATAAGTCACTTAATCAAGCTTAATGATAAAGTCACTTCCTCCAGCAGAACCCCTTTTCCTTGCCTGTTCACAAGGAGAAGCAATACTAAGTCAAATAAGAATCAATGCTTTTTTGCCAGGAATCAGCTGGACACATCCCAAACCCTTACAATCATATTCTGACACTGAGAATCACCCATGTGTTAAATAAGTTCATTAAAACAAGTCCAGCAAAGTCTGCATCATCAGTTCACTTTTCAGCTGTGCTGTGCAAGGCTATAGTAAGATGTTTCTAAATAATACTGTTTCTAAACTATAGATGTAAATGTATATGTATAAATATATATATATACACATACACACTTGACATTTAAGCTGCACTGCTTTGAACTGAATCAGCTGACAGGCCTTCTTAACGCTAACAGCTTTAGCATGGCACTGCTTAACTGATTCATGCCCAGTAAAGGTGGTACCTGTTAGTGGCACAAAGCATCTTCTGCCTCATAAGGTCAAACAGCTACTAGGAGGAAAAGAACTTCTGTGTTACGTGAGAAGCATGTTGGACAAATACTGTTTTCATGGATGTGAAAGTAAATTTAACATCACCGAATGAGAACAATTCTACATTGGCTTGTTACTATTAATGCTACAGCAGATCTCGTCGTGATAGCACTGTGTATAGTCTCTTTAGAAAAACAAAACTACTAATGCAATAGTCATCATGAGTAATAGAAAACAGCAAAATCTTTCTCTCTTTCATCTTATCCACAGAAAATTAGGTGGGAGAAAGTCATAGCTTTTTTTGCTTACAAAAGAATATAGGAACAGAAGTCATGATTACTCTAGGTAAACAGAAGTCATATACTGGATTAATCCCTTCACTTTCTGAGGATATTTTTTCTTTGTATAACTTCGGTGGTATGCTAGACAGATTTTGGACAACAAAAGAAGTAGAATTGCTTTTCTTCTAATCCTTTAGGACTGCAAAATTTTTATATTCATCTTTCAAGTTTCTGATTGCAATTTTGTCATTTTCAATAACTGAGGGGAAGAGAGATATATAAAATTTTGCTAGGGAAACAAAATATCTCATTTTTAAAATGCTTTTATTGTCTTTTTGTATTTGGTTCAGAATGAATGGAAAGGGACTTCCCATCCTCAAAGTAAGAGATGTGCAACTTCCAGACGCAGAAAGGAAACACCATGTCCTATGTATTTTAAGTGCTGATGGGACTGTTCCAACATTGTTTCATCCACTGGACTTCATCCAGGATGATGCTGCAGGTGACTAATTTTATAAATAGCAACAAACTGAGTGACTCTATAATTTACATCAATTGGGCCTTCTTGGCTTGAAATGAAACAGACTGTACTGTGCTCCATACAGATTAATGGGGGCCTATTATGTCATCCAAGTAATTGATTTCCAGAGCAGCAGAAAAAATATCCCATAGAAATCAAATCAATAGGAAAATATCTCAGCTGAAGTCTATTCCATCTGCAATCAGAAAAAGAGGGCAGAAGTCTTCTAAGGTAAGTGTGATTAATTTAAAAACCTGCAAGGTCTACAGCATTTTCTCATTAGTTATTCAATCATTATAAAATTCATAGGTCCCTGCCAGCATCCATTCTGAGACACTAGCTATACTGAGCAGTCAGAGGCTTGATAATAAAGCAGTTCTATCAAAGGCTAGAAGCACAAGTCCACCTTGGGCTGGGAAATCCGTTCATTTCAAATCCTAATTACTTCCCATTGTTGTGAAGAGAGTTATTGTGTGTTGTTGATGGAGCTGAGAAAATTACTTGGGAATGAACATTTCTCGTAGCTCCAGGGATGACCCAACGTCATTTCAGATGACTATATATTTCAGTCACGGAAAAGGAGGGGTCGGTCACACCAGGCAGATATTGCAAGCCAGGGCAGTACATCAGGGTCCCGTCGCAGGCTGGAGGGACTGTGCTTCACTCATATGCCAGCCCTTCCCATTTTGCCGGCTCCACATGAATGGGAGGCCTAAGAAAAATTTAAGGCGACCTTTTATAAGCAAGATTTGTGGTGGGTTAAGCATTTGGGAGAGGGAATTTTCAGAAAGACAAAAAATTAAGAAAAAACTTTATGGGAAAGAAATCAAAACCAGTAACAACAAAAAGCAAAAATAGACAAGCTGAGATTATCAGTTATTTTTTCTTTTTGTTATTCCTTAGCTTTTATTCCTCCCCTTGTTATCACAAATCAGCAAAGAGGTTAGGCTTATTGTGATAGCACAAACAGGCAGAATAGGATCAATATAAAGGCTGAAATAATGTAAAAAAAGAGATACCGTGAAGCTGCCTGCCACATTCCAACTATATCTCTTACTGGCGTAAATCCTCTAACTGCTTTATTTTATTAAGGTGTTTTAACATTGTTATGTATATAGAAACTTTAATTTAGCCTTAAAAGCCTAACTAAGAAATATCTTTTTTAAGGACTCTACTGCTTAACATTGAGTCGTCCGTGTTTTGGGGGTCTGAAGCATTAGTGTTTTAATCATGCCAACTTCAGCTGAGCCGTGGAAGAGAGTGAGAAAAAGGAGAAGCCCACAGAACTGGTAAAGAGAAGCTGTGCATATTCTGGGATAACACCTCTCGCTCTTTCTGTGACGTCCAAGTTCATCTGCAGAAAAGAAGACCATAGTTCATGACTTTAGCCCTTTACTGGAGAAATATTCATGGCTAGTGTTTCACATTGAGTGAATGGGGAAGTAGATGGCTATTAAATTTCCCAAGAAGTGCCCTGTCGCAAGCTGAAAGGAGAAGGGGGAAGTTGTGAATAACCAGATACACGCTCTAGAGGTAAGAGCACATCTGCTTTGCCAGCACAGCATTTGGAGGGATCATCATAAAACACAGACTGCACTTTAGGAAAATTAAAAAAGTATTTAGTGGAACATGAAAAAAAAAAAGTCTTTATGTACTAGAGAGGGAAAAGCTCACAGGCTTTTGCATTAACTCTGCAAATCCTGTGAGCCCAGAAATTGGTTCTAAAGGTTTGCCACACTTCGAATTGCAGGAGCTCCATCTGTCCTGAGTACTAATAGCAATTCAACAAGTCTATATCCTTTTAACAAGTAGGTTGTAGCTCTGATAAGACTGCTAATCCTGTGTGGTCTTCACATAACCTCAGAAACATGCCAGTTGCTGCAGCATATATTGCCTCTGACAGATATGTATTTGTCCACTGTTTCAGCTTGTTCTCACTAGAGGTGGGATGGTTCAAAGTGCTGTGAATGGCACAAAGATAATTTTATCTCTGGAACATGAGAGTGAAACCAACCTAAGTCATCAGTGATTATAAATTTGTTTTAACTGCTGTTTTAATAATCACCGTGAACTCTTTGGAGATAGCTAAACTTTGGAAGACCAGCCTCTCGGATTATACTGATTAGAAAAACATTTTATCACAGAACTATTATTAAATGTGAAGGGCAGTATGCATTTGACATTTGAATTACTTTGTCCTCAAGATTTAGACTGAAACTGTATTGGTCATCTCAGAAAATTTGTCTTTCCCTATGATTCATTGGCTTTGTGAACTGGTTGTCACCTTCAAAAAATAAAAGGTATCTCACTGTACACTTTTAGAATTTACCACCATGATAACTTAGTGGGTTAAAACATTTATTACCGATTTCTTCATTATAAGAATTTACTGGATTTTCCAACAGCAGATAAATCAAAGGTTTCAGGTTAAAAAGCCAATTATCATTCTAAATTTTGGTTAATAGACTTATATTTACATCATTACAGAATGCTTATTCTTCTTAACCTTCCATGGATAGAAACTGCTTTAGTCTATCATTGCAATATTGCAAATATAGATTTAAAAATATATGCTGCTGCAACTTAATATTTTTGACTATTCTTCTTGGGAAGTTTTCTTTCATTAAAATGTTGTTTCTTCAAATGGACACTAGGAAACTTAAGGTATAAAAAAATTACATGGCTGTGCCAACAGGCAGTTAGTCACAGTGTATGTCAGATCTAAATATATCTATGTTATTTTATTTCATTGTTGATTTTCCTAAAAATTTCAGATTATTGAGTCAGTTCTGCAGACATGCTAGAGTATAAGACTAGTTGACACTTGAATTTCTGAAATATTGATAAATACAGATGAAGCAGAGAAGGATTAAAGCCAAATCCAAGCAGATGTGTCAGGAATGAGCATTGATTGCTGAGGAATGGCATGCTTGATGGAGTTTTATTGAGTCTGCAAAGGCACTGTGATATATGTGATACACATAGAGCAGGAGAAACAGCCCCAAAACGAGATGGTCTTTCCACTTGAAGTTTAGTCCCTGAAAACATGTCGATGGGCAAACTGAAACTGTGTCCCAGTGTCCTCCTCTCAAACGCAGATATGTTAAAGCTCCCTAAGGGCCAAAAAAAGAATTTAACTTCTGCAACAGCTTGCAGGTCTGACACAACAGCGAATGATATGTCATTCTAGTGATGGCTCCAGCCAATGATTTCCAAAAATGTCAGAAAGACATTGTTTTACTGAAACATCTGAATGTGATAAAGAAGAACGATATTTCATTTTGAGTGAGTTTTGATGTATTACTTTCATTCTGATCAGTATGTTCTTTTTCAGCAAAAGCAAAGCCAAAAAAAATGTACTGCAGTGCAGGGCTGGTGGATGCATGAGTGTGAAGAAAGGCGAGAGCTCTAACAGTATTGTCATGTTTCTGCTGTTACAGTCTCCAGGCAGGTCACTCCAACAGGAGTTTCTCTATCCCCAGCACAGTGTGGCAATGTTATCACGGGAAGGTACAGCACTCAGAGCGGCAACATGGAGAAAAAAGGGACAATCTTCACGGTCATTTAAATAGTCATCCCTGTTACCTCAATGAATAAAATTACTGCACCACCGTGCATGGCTTGTGCAGTGCTCCAGGGCCAGCATCTCTCTCCAGAGCCAGTGTGAGAGTCTGGCACCTCCAGACTCCTAAGGGTCAAAAATGTCTATGCAATTTGCTCTAATCAGGAAGGCAAACTGTGGATACCTGTAAATGGTAATTAGCATGAGACTTCAGTCCTCTCTTCAGACCTCATTGCAAATCAACATGTCCAGATACATGGAAAGAAAATCCTGGTCTTTTGCAGTTACCGCGCACAGTGGTATAAGCACATATTGGTATGTATACACAATACATATTGCATCTAAACACAATTCATATGTATGCAGAAAAAAAGCTCATTCTATCTAGCTATTCCTATATCAGGTTCCTTTTCAAAGGTAACTGGAGGACTAAATTATATCTCATAGGCACGGACCTTCAATGGGGCAACAAGCACCTTCCCAACCCAGGAGAAACCTACAATTTCTGTTTAGCAGAGGAGTAGCACAAGTCCTGTATAGAACTGTTGCAGCACATTTCCCTTCCGACAGGCAGCCAAGAACGACTGGTGCTGAGGCCTCATCCTGCTGCTCTCCATTCTCCTCTGCCCCTTTTGAGGTAATAGATGGAGAACAATTCCTGTTCCACATTTAGCACAGAGCCTGCAATTCTGCCTGTCCTTCACACAGACTTGGCAAAATGATAAAAGCATATAGGACCCCATGTTCTTGTCTAGTTGCTAGAAAGACTCAATCCACAAAGCAATTTCATTTTGCCTATCTACAGCGCTTACATAAAAAAGCTTCTAAAATGCGCACCAGAATAGAGTTTTACAGTTAATTTATGTTAGAACAGGCGAGATCAAGAGACACATTTACCTTTGCAGAAGCAAATGGTTTGGACGCTTCTTAATTCTCAGGAAAAAAAATTGTTCTAGGATCACTGGAGGATTTGGGGTCAGGGCAGAGCAAGAAACCGAATCCAGACTTTCTGCGTCAGATGAGGTATATAATCAGTGGCCCTCCTCCCTCCACTGCCTGCTTTTAGAAGAATGCAACTGGCTTTCGAAGCCTGCCCTTGGTATGACTGAAAATCAGCATCTGGGCACAGAGGGCAATTTGAGCCTCCATCTAGCATCTCCTGCTGCTGATGATGACTTTTTTTTCTTTTTCTTTTGATAAATGGAGAGAACATGAATATGAGTTAGTTCTCTAGGTTTTCAAATATAGAGCAAGTGGCTTTGGTTACCCTCAAGGTGTCAGCACAGATATGGAACAAAGTCCTTCAGCAGTCCATCAATTAGTTGTGGAAATTGATTTTTTTTTTCTCTTTTTAATGTGAAGTTTTGGCAGCAAAGCACCAACAGTGTCATCCCCCAAAGTACAACTAGCAAAAAGAGGAAGATTTATTGAGCTTTGCTCAGGATGTCTCTAATTGTGCGAGTTAATACCTCATGCGTGCAAAACTTCCAGCAAAGAAATGGGGAAAATTGCCTTCTACACAATGGCACCAAAGTGCTCGTTTGGGATGTAGCACTGGTATAGTTGAACTCCCCATTGTTATTTAATATAATAAAATGAGACTCTGGAAAGTAGAAGTTTGAACTACAATAATTTTAATTAATTTTTTAAAAATCAACACATATTAAAGGGGTTTTGCCATAAATGACGGTGTGCACATTTCCATCAACTGAGGATCCAACTCACATGAAACTTGAAATCACAATGGGGTTTGTTGGGTGCTTATATAGTTTTTATGTGAACATCTACTACCTCATACAGACTAATCATAGTGCTGTAAGACGGTTTCAGTTGTAAAAATTCCTCCTGCCTAAAGCAAAGTTAGGCCACAAACATAGCTACTGAAATTACCCCTCTGGTTACTACTGAGCGTGCTGCATCCATATCAGAAATCTCTTGCAGTCTTCCACAAAAGCAGGAGCCTTCCACAGAGGGAAAAATCACCACAAGTCCCACAGACAACCAAGAACAAGAAAATCAAGAGATCAGTTTCATGTTTTGTGCAGCACAGACATGTCTAAAAGTTTACAGACCTCACCAGTTTTCCTAAGAGAACTGCAGCCTCACATTTACTGAGTTTCAAATCTGTCTCTAAAGTATAAAGAGATTCGAAAGTTGACCTAATTAAGCACAATGAAGTTAATTTTATATACTCAAGGCAAATCTCTCATTAAAAGTATTTAAATGCCTCTGCTGTCCAAAACTTTTTATAACAAGTTTTCTAAACTACCCACACTTTTAGTATTTTTTCTAATAAAATAAATAGGAAAACACAATAATAACTGTCCAGAATCTTACACTGGGGGAAGTGATGAGTCTGGGGCTCTTTTCAATTCAGATTATTTATATTAAAGTCCACTCCTGTTTATCTTCCAAAGAGAATCAAGAGAAGCTCTGAAGGGCCCTGCAATTTATGATCTGACATGGGGAAAGTCCCCCACAAACAAGTGTTGTGGCAATATTTAAGCTGTGTTTGAAAATAGGTTCTTGGCACAGCATTAGACAGATGAAGGGTGTCGGGGAGAAGTTCTAGTCAAAAAGATTGATGCTGTCACACCATTTGCTTCTTTGTTGGTCTGAACAGACTGTGACAGTCTACATACGAGAAAACCACCGTTCTTTCTAGGACCCCTTTTGCAATACACATTACCCCATTTCTTGGAACCACTGATGCTCACTGTCTACGTTGACTCAAGCTTCCACACAGGCAATGACTCTTAAAAAGAAATTCTGCGTCATCCACAAGAAAACTGTGGTTTCTAATTGATCGGTCATGTCGTTATAGCTCCAATCTTTATTTTAGCCTGGACTTGGAAATTTGCAGGGTTCAAGCCACAGAAGTGGAGGTCAAGGAAGCGCACTGAGGAAAGTGAATGAGATGAGAGAGGAAAGGAAGGTGATGTTCCTGGAGAAGAGATGCTGTTGCAGTTAGTAGAGGTAATGTTCCTTTCTCCTTTGGAAAGTTCATTTATGTTCTGTTAGGGGGCTTAAAATCCGGAAAGCCTCTTCATTTTTTTGCTGTTAGCAGTTCCCAAAGTACTGAAATGTTTTTATCATTCATGTGAAATGCACTAGGAGAGGGCGTAAATTTTCTATGCCAGTAAGGACTTCACAATAGTTTTCCATGGTTTAACAGGAATTGGTTTTGAGAGGGAGGAGGAGGGGAGTTGTTTGCCTTCAGCTTGAAACACGGCATTGTACTTTACAGGAAAGAGGTCTGGAAAGATTGTTCAGGGAGTGCAAAACATAATACCTGCTCCCTCAAGAAACCTCCTCCAGTGGACCTTTAACAGCTCGATCCCTACATTGTGCTAGTCACGTACAGCACTCATTGCCCGCTGATTTAGCCAGAGGCCAGCCACATTTTGGGATCTGCCTCCCCTGAAATCAGTCTCTCCCGGTAAATCAGACTGGCAGCTGAGATAAGCTAAGGCAGATCTAACAAGCCAGCCCCAGCATTCCTTTCTGAAACCTGCTTTCTGCTTTGATCAGACAGAGTCACGGTATCTTGAACTCCAGGATCAAGGTGCGTGCCTCATCCAGGTCTTCCCGCTGCAGAGGACACTCACTGTGACCATGCCTTTTTCCAGAGGGATGGGTCAGGAGCTATTTTCAGACCAGGCTTTTGTCAAACTCTTCTTTTATATCCTGAAATCACCCATACCCCAAAATCATATAGAGCCGGTATTAAAAAAAAAAAAAAAAAGAGAAAGCAGTTAGGTACAAATGAGGGGAGTAATAACTTTTGAACACTTGGTATTGGTCAAATGAACTGAAGAACAAAACATTAAAAGAAAAACATTCTGGACTGTTTCTGTGTGTATTCCTGTCTTCAATGATAATATCTGCCTTGGTAATTCACGGAAAGTATTCAGACTCTGTTGTGTTTAAGGGACACTGTGTGGTATGTAGGTCAGCCTCTCCAGTGATTCTTTTTTCTGTGACTTTCTCAGGAGATGGCTGAGGGTTTTTTTCCTTTCACTTTATACCTAAGAGCATGATGTTCTACAGATTCACATTCTGAAAGATGCAGTGATTCACAAATAAATGAACAAAAATGAGAGTAAAAAAATTGCTCTGTGAGTTTCAAATATAAAAGCAAGAGAAAAAGCTGGCTTGTCTTTGTTTTAGCAGCACGCTGACTACCATAATAAAAAGAAAAGGAATAATACTGTCAGGAGGGTAAAGAGACTTTTATGGGACTTCAGGAAAATTAATTGTATCAATTTAGCAATGCTGAATACCTAATAATGGTGAGCAGCTGAGAGTGACTCAGCATTGCATCAAGTATGCCCATTCTCTCAGGAAGTGTTTCAATTCAACATGAGAACCAGACTGTAACTTTTTTGTGACTGACAATGACTAAGACACATGTAAGATGCTAGGGGATTGAGTCATTCTTCTTGTTTTTCTCAGTGATAGCAGAAGAAATAATTCAAGGAAATAACCTAGCCAGAGTCTCAAACTGAAGCCAATCATTTTTAAGACTTCAGGTGGTTTTCTAAGATCCTATGCCCCTTTTTCTACCCCTTTTTATTTCCAGAAGGCAATTAGTTGTCGCTGGCATCCATCCCCAGAGCTCGTTCCACAGACCTGCAAGCTGTTGCTGGCTCCGGTGCCATCAGAAAAGCTTTGCCTGGCTCCGTGTTTCTGTGCACAAGGTGCCACAGTTCCTTGAACACTGTTGATTCCCCAGAGTTTGTGTTTGTCCTGATAGCCCAGGTCACTTCTACAAAATAGGGGTTTGATTTTTTGGCCACTTTTAAGCCTCTGTTGTAGGCAGATGCTGCACCCTCCTCTTTACCAGGAATTGCTTTTGTCTATTAGTGAAAGTCTCCACAGAAGGGATGAAAAAGAAACAATATTCTGGCTAGAAAAAAATGGGCAGAAACAATGCTATGAGATGGGAAGAACCTCTGTTTACTCTGTGAGCCTAGTCTGCCCACTGAGAGATAACCCTTGTGGGGTGTCTGGGGGGAGATTTCCACTCTGAGAAACTCAGCAATAATTTTTTTTAAAATCACAATTAATTGAGGAAATATTCAAATGTGTATGGCTATGGTTCTGCAACCATTTCCAAACGTCGTTTAATTAATATTTCTGCAAAGATCACAACAAGAGGTGGGACACACCATTCACCACAAATTAATCTCAATAAATGGAGCTCTGATTTGTAAAGTCTATCTCAATACCAAACATGCTGATAGGAGTTCTGAAAGCTGTATCCTCAAATAAAAGTTAGGAGACAACATCTGAATACACTGCACCATCTATTCTATCTTCCCAAATGAGCATCAAGCACTCATCAAAGTAAATTTAAGTGAAGAAATGCATACCCACATACATACATACACACATACACAATTGCTGGATCCGGTGCAGTCTTGTAGCCTTGTGAAGTATGGCACTATATTGTAGAGGAAAACCAAGCAGATCACCTCCTGTAAGGGTACTCTAATACTCAGGAACAATTTGATTTAAAGTGACAACACAAATACCAATGCCAGTACATTCAGGCAAATTATAGCTTAGATGACAGTAAGTCAAGATAAAACCACCCAGAACTTAAAACTATTTGCACTTATTTATGCTGTTTGCATTGAACATTACAACCTTTTCCAATCCAGAGAGCTTTAATAACCCTTTATCGTTCCTTTAACCCCTAAGGACCCACATGTTTGTCTGTTTATGTGGTATTCCTAAGCAGTGCACACGTTCGTGTCTTAACTTCAGCCTCAAAGTCACTGTTCAAACGTGGTTCTGTATTACCAGCGGACACAGGTCTCCTGTATGCCGAGTCAGGCCTAGTCTCTGGGCAGATACGGACTGCAGCGAGTTGAGGTTCCGGTGGCAAAGCTGCAATTCCTTCTTTGCTGCAAATCTCTCCATTACAACCAGTGCAACAAAATTTATTAGGATACGTAGAATTTACCAGAATATTTCTAGATTTTCTTTCATGTCCCTCCAACCGCTGGGTTTTCTTTTTACTGCCCTTTCTCACTTCCAGGTAATTTGCATGTTAGTTTTCCATGTGCTGCAAAGAGCAGGCTCTGTTTTTCTGAATCTAAGCTTTTGGATTAACAACAGCTATGCCAGATATGCAAAAGAATGGTAAAAGGAGTATTCCAGGATTTTTTTTTTCTGGCTGCTTAGCCACATCTGTTCTGTGTCCTGGATTTTTACGTCATTATTATCTTTTCAGCATCAATACATAGTCTTTCTGTCAGGGGCTCCCCGACTGTGCTTCCTCTGCTCCCCCATCCTCTGAAGCCCTAGGACTGCCAGAGCACTTAGCTACAGAGACCTAGTTAGAGGGAAACATAGGTTCCTGTAGTCCTAAAATAATCCAGTGCATAAAAAAAAAACCAACAAAAAAAAAACCCACTATGGCTGAAGGCCAACAAGGACTATGTAATGTATCTCTAACTGTCAGGGGGGTTTATGCTTGTGTGGCTGCTCTATCTCATGCTTGGAGAAGTTGTCACATACTGTCAGCACCGGCTGATCTCCAGTTGGTGTTTCCGAGAGCAGCCCTTTCAAGTCTTTCCCGATGAACTCGGAGGCAGAGACATTTTCCCTAATGGAGTTGCATTCTCCTTTGTTACATGTTCCTTTCTGAAGAGGTAAAACAAGTGAAAACTGGTATCCCATACTTCACACCTGCAGCCACGCTGAACCAAAAAGGTCTCTTGGAAACACAAGGAGGTGTAACAGTGAAGATGCTCGACTACTGCTGCCCATAAGCTCATTGGCAAACAATTCTGATCCTCTCCTGTGACGAATCCTTAGTCAGATCACTGATAGTCATTCCTGAGCTGCGCTGATATGAGTCATATCTCTGTCAGCACAGCTACTCTCATAACTGAGATCGGTGCCCATTCCTGTTGCTGTGACAAGCCGCACATCACAGTTGGTTTTCACATCTCTCTCCCGCACACCTCGCTTTTCATGCTAAACATGCCCATTTCAGTGTTCCGCAGGTGCAGCTCCAAGCTAATGAGTGTAGCAGGGCACTGTTGTGTACATACGCCTGTTTATAGCAAGTAAACACAGGCAACAGGTTCTGTAGCCAGATCTCCAGTTCTTTTATCACATCCTTGGTTTCATTCAAATTTGCCATCTTCAAAAGCCTTGATCTTTACCAACCAATCTCTTCAGTATTTCAGAGTGCTGCAAGCAGATGGGATGAATTCATTCCATTAGTCACTCCAGAGCCGTAGTCTGTACAGACCTCAAGTTCAGTGCAAGCTCGATTTCCCATGTCATTTATGGTGATTGGAGATTATTGAGTGGCAATTAATTTTTTGCACAGTTTGCCTCTCAGCACTGTTGTTTGCTACAAATTAAATTTATTCCAGGTCCTGAAGTGAGCTGCATTGTGATTTTCCAGCCCTCAGTGCCTTCAGGGCGTCTCTCTGGAGTTCTTCACATGATTCCAACAGATGTTGAAGGTGTCTCCATTGCATCAAAACCTTCCCATTTCCCTGCCATTGGGTCTGCAAATAGTCTGATGTTTGCAAGGACCATTTCCTTGCTTTCGATCACAAACTGTGTAACAGTAGCATGAAGCTGTTAGCCACTTCATTAATAACCCTTTCTCAAAGTGTCGTGTTTTGCATAAAGGAGTCGCTCCCAGACTGGACAGTAATAGCTGATATCTTCAGGGAAACACCAAATTTCTGTTTATTTCCCCTTTTTAACCCTATATAAAAGCTGATCTGATGTAGTCTGACCTTTTCCTTCGCCTTTAGGTTTTGAATCTCTCGTATTAAACTACTTACCAATTCACTCCTGTTCTCCTACAGCAGTCACCTCCCCTAAATTTGTTGTTTCTAGATGCAGCACAGCAGGGTCTGTTAAATTGAGACATATTTTGGGCCTACCAATAAACAGTCTTATCAAAAGTTATCTTGATGCAGTACAGTAATTCTGCTTTGTACTAATGTTTTGCAACAGGATGTACTGGCCTGTGATGATCCCAGTAAGAAAGGCACTCAGACTCTGGAAGGCAACATTTAAAATGCTACTTATTAGAGCTAACATTCTAAGGAGAGAATAGCATAGACCTTACACCCCGTTAGATGGTGGGACCCCCAGGTAGTGCAGCATCCAACAGTCTCCGATCCCCACGCAGCAATGCTGGGCAGACCCCATCCGCAGAAGAGATATCCCCGTTTCAGTCATCTGAGCTATTACAGGCTTTGCTTACAAGAAAACACCTCTATTCATCATTTCTACAGCCAAACAGAACTGCTGCTCCCAAGAGACCTTCTTCTCGCTGCACTGCTAGATAAAGGTGAGGCCATGCAAGAGGCATAATCACTGGTCCGGAGGGGCAGCTGCCTGCAGGCTCCTCCTTTGCAGTGAGCTGGTGGGCTCTGTCCCGCAGCCAAAGGGTTTGTGCAGCACCGCACAGCACAGCTCTGCGCCTGCTTGGGATAACTCTTACGTGGATCACCCGCTCCTCGACGTACCACCGTCTCCTGGTCAGGATCACTACACCCACCTCTTGGGGGGTTCTAAAGGTCAAGTGCCTTTTCACAGTAAGCCTTACGTCTGGTTGTGTAACTATGCACCAGAGACAAATGGTATTCTGGAAATACACTGTTAAAAAGCCAATGAAAAAGACTGTTAGGTGATGTGGTTTTTTTCTTCCCGTGTTCTCATTTGCAAATATTTGGAGTATCCAAAGGTCCCAGTTTCTACTGTTTGATCACTAAATTCCTTTTCAGGAAAAGAAAAGTGATTTCACAGCCTCAAACCCTGCAATATTAGCTAACAACAACAACAAAAAAATCAAATAACTTTTTAAGACTCTGGGAATAACTTCCTGAGTCAGAAAGAACTTAACTTTCTCCTCCCTGCATCAGAGACAATAATATAATGTAGGACTTAATAATTAGATAGGTATACAATCTGTAATATCACATTATGCTTCTTCATAGGCTCTAAATCAATTATGATGCATAAGTAATTTGCTAGGGACCTAGAGAAGATATCTGGTGGTGGTGGTTACAAGTGCAAGCAAAGCCATTCTCATGGTCCTAACTCCAAACATGAGGCTGCAAAGGTCTGCTGAAGGGTTTGTATGACGTTTGGACTAGAGGGAATTGGTAGAGGTGTTGAGATTAGTCAGATAAGCAAGCACAGAAAGGACAAGCTTGGTGTTGGTCACATGGGGTTGATAGGGAAAAAAGAAACACATTTTGGAAACAAATTGTGCCATTTGAGCAATGACATGATACTCATACGCAGCGGGAAACCCATGCATACAAGTGAGAGAATGTTAGAAAGGTTTAATCTGAGCCATTAAACCCATAAGCAAACTTGAGTCAGCAGCAGAAGGAATGCCCTGGGTAGTGCAGGAGTGAAATCATTCACACTGCCAAACAACGCCTGCAATGTTTTGTTAAGAACAAGGACACCAACGGGAAATGGCACATACAGAGTACTTGCAGAAAAGTACTGAAATGGCTCACGCAGCCTTGTCCCCGCTTACTGAAGACTGTGCAGCATCATGGACTGTTATCTGCCCCCTTTGCGGTTAAAAACAAAAAAAAAAAAAGCATTTACATCCCAATAGCACTACATGAGGGAGACTAACTAAATAAAAGCCCGTTCTCTGTTCCCTGATGGATGAGTCAGTGCAGGTGATGTTGGCAACCTAGAGAAAATACATGACTACGTGACACCCCTGTGGCCCTTGGAGGAGCGCTGCAAGGAACTCAGTCAAGGAGCGCGAGAAGCATTCACTACAAGCTGACAGAAAGACATTCACAGGAACAAAATAAGAAATGATGCCAAGGGCCTTCCCAGAGGCAATGCAACTGCCAAAAAACGGTGAGAAGAATGAGAAACAACTAAAACATAGTAATGCCTTTTTGATCAGAGATATGAATAATTCACCCTTCCGTCCTCCCTCCCTCTCTTTTTCAGAGACCGTCCCCACCTACAGCACATCACACTTTCCGTCTTCAACCCACCTCCCTTGTTTTTTCTCATACTGACCTCACTTCTTTCATTTTCTCTAACCGAGATATTTTTTGCCCTGCACGCAGTTAATGTACACAAACGAAGCCCTGATGTACATAGGTTGGAGGCCGTTACAACAGAAGACCTGCTGATGCCTCTCCCTAGGCAACCCCCCCCGGAAAGCAGGTGGATTTAGTCTGACTCAAATCCTTTTCTCATCAGCCAGTGACCAAAGCGCAGAACTGAATAATTTTTTGGACTTACAAGCAATCTTATTTTCTCATCCTCCTCAAACTCAAGGTAAATAAAAAAAAGAAAACCAAGAACCATTCTTGTTCAAACTTTCCAAATAAAATTACATTTGGATGGAAACCACATCTGGAACAGAGAAAAGTTTCTGAACGTTATTAGCCATTAAAAGCAGGATATTAGAATATAAACATGATGTAACCTCAGCACTGTGACCATAATAAGCTATTCTGGCACCCCGAACAAGATGGCATCAACCTTTCACATCTTTAACTGCATGTGCCCATATATATGAGTTTCTGTCTCTCGTCCCACTCTGTCCAGAGTCTTGATTGCTCAGCAGGAATCTATCAGTTGCTGTGTATATAATACACGGACAGGGAAGTACCGTGGCAATTTCTCCAGACACACACAGTGTGACACAACCCCTGTAACCACCCACGGGTGACTGTGCCCACCCGTCTCCCCCGAGACGGGGTGGGCACGGTGAGCCAGTCGTTGCAGGGAAGTTAGAGGAGCATCTGCCAGAACCCCTCTGCCCCCACGTGCCTCCTTTCCTTCCCTCATCCCCCTCCTTCCCACAGGCCTAGGAATAAGGAATATCTTCTGCGGTCTGAGGACAGCTGGCAAGGCAAAGCCAACTACAGGGAAGAAGAGGGAGCCCGGCAGAACATGTCCATGGGGCTGCATCTGCACTCTGCCTGGGGTCACTGCTGGCAGGCAGCAGACCGTGGAGATCAGAGGGCATTGCAAGATTTCTCTTGTCTTTTTGCCATTTTGTGCTACCCTTTCCGCTTTGGTCCCTGCAAACCATGAATTCCTCAGCCAAAACTGAATGGCAGCCGCTTCTGTGGTGAAATGTGGATGCTGGGTAACAGTGTACAGTAACTGTTGAAAAAAACGGAAAAGGGATGTGGAGAAGAACACAATGACGATCTCCACAGCAGGGCTGGCTCTGGTAAGCTGAGAATGCTTCCTTGTGCCTGTATGTTTTTCATTAGCAATGATATCATTAGATTTGTATTCATTTTTTGGAATTGTGAGGGGAGAGGTCTCAAAGGAATTTTTCCAATTCATATTCTGTCTTCTGTCTTCTCAAAAGAAATGAAGCTTTCACACGGTTGCCACCTTCTTTTTCTTCCAATACAGAATGAATCGGTAATAACATTAAATTCAGTAAAAACACCTTTAAGCGACCTGCCGAAGAGCACGTTCAGCACTTGTGTATTTTGGCTCCCAGGATAGTTTTGCCCTGACTCACTCATGTTCTGAGAACAAACCAGGGAGTTAAATTTATTATGCAATTCCTTTCTTCTTATACGAGTAATTCTTAAAGGGTTTAATAACAAGCAGTTATGGATTATTTCCCCCTGAATAATTTTTTTTCTTTATCCTTGATAAACCTTTTTTTTTTTTTTTCACTGCACCAGCTGATTGTGCCTCCTGTTATAATGAGTCACAGCAAAGCCTTGTCAGCCCAGCCACAACCTGGCACACCCTGGTGTCGCGCAGGAGAGCTGAAGAAGCCCAGTTAATGTGCAAAGGTCCGCTACATCTGCATGGAAAATGTGTTAACCTGCCTTTTCCAGTGACTTGAGGGAGATGGCTTTCAGAGACTCAGAAGGGAAGAGTAGACAGGGAAAGCCAAAAAAGTCTTTGTGAAAAATACGAGCTAGACTTATTTCCAATATTCTTATACCTAAAGATAATTTTAAATGTCCCTATCACTAAACTATAACTAAAATACAACAGAAATTTCAGACTCTCTGTCAAAGAGAGGCACAGTAGGTCAGTCTTTTAAGCAGGCCTTGCCATTCGTTTTTTCTAAATAGGCAGCTTCCTTTTACATGGTATGTGAAGCAGAAATTTAAATCAAGGAAATTCTCTTAAGGAAAGACCTCATTTGTCCAAACGAACTAGTTACCCTAATGCCAATTGGCTTTCTTGCCATCTAATGCCCTAAATTTCAATCTATTCAGCATATGTCTTGTACGGATTATAAAGTGCTGCCAGAAAGTTTGTTTTCTGCAAATCACAATCATAGACAAGAGACTGATTTATTTGCAAAATAATGACAGTTTTGAAGAAAGGAGACATAACAGAGCCATGTATTTCCCCTGCGTCAGGCTTAGGATGCCCATCTTCCAAGTGTATGTTTTCAGTGATTTTTTTTTTTTTTTGGTAGTTTTACTATTGAGTTCAGTAAAGTACTAAAAGAAGGAATGTTGTTAGGAAATGTGTTTAAAAAGAATTTTCTGCTGCTTTTGTGAAGAAGGTGGCTGGCATTTTGCATGCAGTTCTAAGTATAGGAGAAGGCAGCGTCAAAAATTTCTGGCTGCACTTTATTTGACTGTCCTACACAGATAAGGAGACTCTTAATTCTTAGTAGGCCTGGATAGAGCAGCTGATGGAGCTTAGAGTGCTGCAGATAAAGGGAGGATTGCTAGCGGATGAAACAAGGAGTCAAGGTGAAACTGAATCCCTTTCTCTTTGCCATCCCAGGCATTTGTGATCCTGCTGGCTGCAGCTCTTGGTACGAAATGCTAGAAAGCACCTTGTCCACATTTCTCCCCCGTCTCTTTAATAGAAGTCTTGCTGAAGACTGTAAGAGACAAAGAGAGGCTCCGTTTCAGGGATGGGGGTGGAATCTCCACAGGTTTTTTTTGCATGTGAGCATGACAGATGGAAAATGTTTCCGAGGGAAGTCTGCACAAGTGGCGGCCAAGAACTCCATGTGTAAATGCACTTGGCAAATGCAAGAGAAAAAAACACCTCGGCCTCCTGCTTGAGAACTGTCTTATTCTATACCTCTCCGAGCACGTGACATGTCTTTTTATTCTGACAATGTCTCATGGCAAGCCCGGGTCTCACAATTCGATCAGCACAGGGTACTACACCTGAGCCCCAGGAGTAGCTCACTGCAGACCATGCTTGACTGCCAGATCTGATTCCACGCTTCCACCAGCCCAAGAGACACACTGAAATATAATGATTTCTTATTTCATTATTCTGTACTTACAACATGGTAGCAGAATCAAGACCTAGGTATACGTACTCTGTTATTTTCCCCAACAGTCTGAAACATTAGCTCCAGTGCTTCAGATTTCCTTCTTAATCAAAACCTAACCAAAGACAAGACTATCTTGATGATTTCTTGATAAGCTCAGAATTGCATTCATCACTGATCAGCCAAACTTCAGCCAGAATAAATAACTGTTGTTTTCTTTAAAGCCACATCATCATATAGTGTCACAAAACAAATGCACCATATTATCAGTCTCAGGTGAGATTCTGATGTCTGAATTACTAAAACATGAGGCTATTCTTTCTCAAGGATATCAATCATAGAGCAATTATTGGTGTTTTGCTCGTCTCCTAGTTGCCATTACGATGGTCAAGCCATCTTCTTCAGTCTTTAGTTCCTTCTCTCTGCTGTTGGTTGGTGAAATGGACCATCTCCTCTTCATGTCCCAGATTGAACACATAAAACTGCCAGGTAGATTTCATCTCCAGCTTCCCATTTTTTGAGCCTGGCTTCAGAGTTAGAGGTTTCATGTCTTCTACCCCTTTTCCCCCCCAATTTTACCAGGAGAAACAAAAAATACTAATCTCAAATTCACACTTTGACAGGCAGCACAGATGAGGTCTATGGGCAGTCAACAGTAAAGCTGAAAGCAGCCCTTACTGGTTATGGTCACTAAATATTCACAGGAAAAGTTTTAGAAAAATCTGAAATGCCTGGTTTGTCAGTTTGTCACTGTACGCTAAGCCAATTCTTTCATCTGACTCTGACCAGCAGGTCAGAAATCCAGTTTTAATTAGACAGACTTACTCTTCTTCACAAAAGTATCCTTTAACTGTTATCTCTGGGATAGATGCATGAAAGTGGTTTTAGCTATGTCTCATCTACATTTGTTCTCTCGTGACTCCTCCACTCAAAATAATTGTATTGGCACATAGCAAATCCAACAGAGTATACGCTGAAGAAGTTGGATGGAGCATGAGAAATGATTATCCTACATCCAATTTCCCATAATAGCTCCAAGGGCAGGCCAAGGAATAATGTCCAAAAAACTACCATAACTTACAGAAAGTGCTAGACATCTTGATAAGAGATGCCCATTTTGGCAATAAAATAGATCAGGAATATTTCTATAGAAAAATATTTCCCACGTAACATTTCTTCAAGAGAAAATAATCTACTTAAACTTTCAATATTTTTTTGAAAACCAGGTTTGTTTCCTTGCCTTGGTAAAAAATCCTAATGGTGGCACATTTATTTTCAGCAGTTGCATTATATTACATAGAAACGTAAGCATGACCATTCTAGATAAAATCAAAGATATGTATAGCCCCAGATCTTGTGATCAGACAGTGGCCAGCAGCAGATATTGAGGGAAGAGTTTAAGAACAGAGGGAACATTCAGAACTATAACTTAAGAATTCTCCCGATTTTTACCAGTTTGTAACTCAAGGATTCCTGAACCAGAAGTTGTATCTTTGTGTTTAACACTCCTTCAGGTATTTTTATCCCATGAATGCATCCAGTTGATTTTTAAATCCAGCAGTTGATTTCTGAACCCAAAATTATATCAAAGCTGACCTGGGGGGAGTATAGAAACCCCATTCATATACATGCAACTAAACAAAGTATCAAAGAAAGTAAAACAATAGAAGCTGCTTTTACAAAATACGTGCATAGACTGAATGCAAAATGCAAAAATGAGTACTAGAGATACTGGAAGATAAAATTATACAGGGCAGCCAGTTCTAATTATCAGTATAATAGTTCCTTATCCAACCTTGGATACTACTAGCAGACCATATTCTCCAAAAGAGAGACTCTTTTGTAATGTGCAATCGCACAAGAGATGTGTTTTTAATTACCAGGAGACAAAAGGACCTCAGTTTTACATCTTGCCTGAAAAACAGCACACATAATTATGCTGAGATAATTATTCATTATGGACTCAGCAATCTGACACCTACTGATTCACCCACATCATTTTATTGTAGTGCCCACATTTTCCTTTGAGATGCCAATCTACAGAACTGATTTCAACTTCATTAAGGCGATGGGAAGGTTTAAGATAACTTGAAAGGGGGATACAGCAGGACTTGCATTTTAATCAAGCTCAGGGTTTAGTCAGAAGCATCACAAAATAAGTAAGGGTGGGAAGTAAGCACTATCTTACTGGAAATACCGATGTCTATGTCCTTATTCCACGGTACACGGTAAAAACAAGGTTCCAACGTGCAAGAAGACCCACAGGGTGTTGCTGGTGCTCCTGAAGCGTTACTTGGTTCTGTATAACTGATTTGCTTGTCCACATCCTCTGTCCTGTTTATTTTGAAAGATGTGTCAAGACCAAAGCCCCAGGGGACATGGCTGCAAATCTGGCAGTGATCCCTGGAATAGCCACTGGTGCACAAGGGATGGAAAACAGTGACTGGCCAGGAAATTAGAGTTGTTTTTATTAGCACTTTATTCACCCCAACCCACCAAGCAGTTCTTCTCATACGGATTTAATTACAAACTCAAAAGCAACTGGGGGAAAGTGTTAGACTTCGTTTCTTTAACTCGTATCTGGTAAACAACCAGACACCTCAGGAAAGTTCTTTATTATTCGTACTAAGTGTTAGCAGAGTTTCGCTCACATCACCAAAGCACCAGATGTGTGTAATTTTTAAGTGAACAGTCTATAAGCGCACTAGTATTCAAGGTTACAGTTCCCCTCCTGCAAGCATATTTAGAATTTACCCTCAGCAAATGAAATGTCCATGGAAAATTTATCCTGAAATTTAGTAAGCAAATGGACTGCCAGTCCTATTTTAAATTGGAATTAGTACCACTGAGTTTTATTTGTTTGTACAATTCAACCAGAAGTTCTCTGGGCTCCCTTTCAGTAGAATGAACCGGGAGCAGCAAAGCATGGTGTGGTTTTATTCATGCCAGGATGGAGATGTACACTAAAAGACATTAGGCCTGGACAGCTGTACATGTGTTATCTCCACTAGTGATCAATGTATAAATCAAAGTAATCTTTCTGTAAGTGCTTATATTGAAAAGTGCTTTCTATTCACATGCACCTCCCCGCATCTAAAAAAATGTTGTTATTATTAACTCGGATTGTGTTTTAAATAGCTTTGATGCAAACCAACTTTTCTAGTTCACACAGATTTCATTAGGCTTTTTTGCAAATCCAGTAGTAGACAATACATATTTTTAAAGGCCGGGAATGCTTTTCCTTCCCAGCTCACCAAAAGAAAACAACGTTTTGCTGACCTTGGAGAATATAACATTCAAGGAAGTCTTCATGTCTCTGCTGAAGAGGAAGAAAAAACCAAGATAACCCTGGAATTTAACCATATTACTAGATAAAGGATGCAATGACTCACAGACCAATACTAGGAAAGAACAAACATCCCTGTATAGATATGAGTGAGTGTTAAACTTAATTTATTGTATCTTAGCTACTTCATTCCCAAAATACATTTCCTTTTCTCTGAGATAAGAAGAATTTTTCTTTCCTTTCTTGTTCTCTAATGGTAATGTTTGTCAATACACTGTGCCCTTGTGATTATTCATTACAAGAAGACAAAAACATTGGCATGTGATAGAACCAGAAAATATAGCTTAGTGCAACATTTTAGAGATTAATTTATTACGGAATACAGACACTCTGCAAACCAAATGCCCACTTGTTTCCGTCATTATGATTGCAAATTAATTTTTACAGTACAACTTCATCAGCGATTATTCACACACACCATATTTAGGCAGAAGCTAAGGTCCAGGTTGCAGTAGCCCCCAGGTGTCACTCTCAGATTTGACAAGCACAGCAGCCCACAGCCTGTGACCTGGCTGTGCTCACCCAGCCACTCCGCCTCTTCATGCTCGGGTCCATCCGCAAGCTTCGACTGGCACAAAAGTGAAAAGGCGTCATGTACAACAGGTTTCATGTTTGGCAGGTCGATTTTGACAAGTGAAACTAGTAACTCTGGTAGGTTGTTAGAATAAGATGGAGCTGGAGATAAGGCTGGCCTAGATAAACACCTGTTTCTAATTAGTTTCATTCTTCTCAAGTCCTCTATATACTGAAAGAATTTTGTTTGCCTGCACAGAACAAAGCGAGATGTAAATTTAAAACTCATTAATACTAAATATCAAGTAAGTTTCCTAACAAAGTCACATCCTTAACAATTCTGTACTCGAAAACATTTCTTGCCGTGATAGAAACATGAAAAAGGACACTTAGCAGGGATTTCTTCTTTGCTTTCGGTCCCTCTACATATTTTGTCTGTATTCCCAAGTCACTTAATTTACGAACGCTTATGAAACATATATCCATTGGTTAAAACTTTAGAAACTTATTTCAAGTCTAAACTATTTTACTGACACATTATGATCAGAATCACAGGGTTATTAAATTCTAACTTTGCAAAAAGCAGACTCATTTTAGCATTGTCTTGGTACGAGATTTGAAACTAAAACATCCCTGCCATCTAGTATAAACATCTAGTTAAACAATTTAAGTAACAAATCAATAATTTTTAAGGTAGTTACCTTTATTATCCCCTAAACAGGAACCAGGCATAAGATTCATTTCACTGACTTCACGCATCTACAACGTAGACGCGTATGTCTGAACAAGCGTCCCTGGGCTCCCCTCAATAGATAAAGGCACTTTTAGAGTGATTCAGGCCATATTGTCTAAAATAAATGTTAAGAATTGTGCTCTAGAAATGCCTGCTTCTCCCAATGAAACTACAGAAAGCTGAGAGGAACCTCCTCACCTATAGGCATTGCACTCTAGACCTCTAAGTGAAATGACCCCAACACGAATCTCCTCGTACAGCCTGCACTGAGCCAGAGCAGGTTGAGTACTTGTGTCCCTTACTTTAATTGTGACCTTATGTCTCTGAGACAGTGGTGATGCCACCGTTCTGCATGTTTCCACCTTCTCACGAGGGAAGCGCATCGCTTAAGCCCCCTCAGATGGGTGGGAGGCAATGTCACCATTGCTCTGCTAGCCTGGCTTAACGGTGGGGGCTGGGAGAGGCTGCTGTTAGAAGCAGCCCTCCCGCGGTATCTTTTAAAAGCTTGGTAAAAGAAAGGCAGACGTAGATGTGTGCTTCACGTAGACGTTCTGTTTGGTGATTAGTTTTTTTGAATCTTTGTACCCATGTCTCTAGATAACAGCGAGGAATTTCACTGACCGCCACTTGGTACGACGTTGGAGAGACAGAGCTCCTCCACCTTTCTGCCTTCCTCTGCTGTCAGTGAGACACTCCTGAATTGCCGGTGGTGTGAAAATGCCACACAGCTTTCTCTCAGGAGAATCTCTGTCTAGGGGAGGCATTATAAGGAGGATCTTTATGGCTGCCGCACCATGGGTGTGAGAAAGGACTGTACTGGATTGGGGAAAAGAAGCAAAACTCCCATAATTTCCATATAATGGGCAAGCACAGAACTGGCGGTTCTCACCTGCACTGAGATGAGAGCAGATGACCAAGAAACTGAGACGAGGGTCATGGCAGTCTCTTGTTTAGTGAACTGAGAAGAAACTCGGGGCAGCAAAGAATCCAGCCCATATATCACCCACATAGTCTAAACATATGTTTGTATTTAACGCTGGCGAAAACAGGAATGTTTTTTTAACATTGTCATTGCCCATCAGATACTTTACAAGGCTCTGAGTTAATTGCAGAGACCTTTCTTGCCTAGAGTAGTAGTTAAATATCCATAATTACTCTTTAATCAAGTATTTGGTCTTTCAATGACTTGTTAATGTAAATGAAAAATCTGAGCTTCTTTGTTAACCTTATTCCATTTATTGGGGTTGCCTGCATTGTAGGCTGCCAGCTTTTATTCAAGGGTTTGCTAAAGCTGCTGTCTTTAACAGCATTCAACTACCTAACATACCAGCAAAAGAAGCACCAAAAAAAATTCAAACCACGCTGGAAAGCATTTATCATGACTTTAGATTCAGCCTTTGCAAAACATCTAGTCCTCAAATAATTGGAGAGAAGGATATAAGACTTAATTATAGGGAAAAATCATCCAAAGCTATTAATTCTCCCCTTTTCTGGAAATATCCCAGATGAACACAGAAAACCAAATCTCCCCAGCAATTCAGGAAGAGGGGAGAAAACCCAAGCCCATAAGCAAACAAGTCAATACATACAGCCTATTTTCCTTGCACAGTGTGCTGCACTTTATCACAACAGAGAGGTATGTTTAGTACCCAGTAGGCATGTCAAATAGTTATCACAACCAGTTCATAAGACAGTTGAGATCCACAGTATCTGGCTGTGGCCAGCTTGTTTCAAATTAGATTAGTCCAACCTAATTTTCTATTCATGTTATGTACAGTTATTTGAGGTGGAAGGCTATCAACTCAGGGCAGGCAAACAAGATTCTGAGATTAAGTCCTTTTGAAGAGATGTGTAAATTATGTCCTTTCCCCCCATGTGTCATTCCTACACCCGGCACATAAATATCACACTGGGTGACGTTAATGAATGTGTAAATGTGCAGTAAGTTTGGGGATATTAAAGCAGCCCCAACCTACCATCCCGGGGAAATCTGTGCGTCTGTGACTAACTGGGTATTTATCATTTCCTGAGCGCCATGCTGGCAGCCACCCAGCAGAGTGTGTACAGTGAAATTAGAATAGATTGGGAGGCAGGACTTTGTTCCAAATTGATCTGGATGACGATAGCAATTCTGAAAGCTTTTTTAAAGGTTCATTGTGTGTTTCTAAAAAGGAGGGGGGAGAAACATTTAGGAAAATAACAGGAAGGAAATCTAAGGCCAGGATATATACTTCTTCTTCTTCTTCTTCTTCTTCTTCTTCTTCTTCTTCTTCTTCTTCTTCTTATTATTATTATTATTATTATTAT
>JANZLQ010000065.1:11174186-11263010 GCA_026212715.1 Elanus axillaris | reverse complement strand
TCTTCTTCTTCTTCTTCTTCTTCTTCTTATTATTATTATTATTATTATTATTATTATTATTATTACTTGATTCTCCTACAGCATTGTTTTGTTATCATCAACATAACAGCTAGAGCTTGCTAACATCACATACAGAAATGCATGGAACAGGAATGAAGAAAATACTATTCCTCATCATCTATTTATTATTTAGTAATTTTTCCTACTGCAAGTGCTTGCACTGTAAAGGCCAAAAAGTTTTATCAATTGTGTCAATTCCAGCAAGGGAAAAAAATGTGCATTACTGTTAACAGGAATAATCCAGTTTTGTCATGTGGTTGATAGGTCTTTACTTGTCAGTTTACTGTTGAGTTTTACTCTACCCTTGCAAATGGTAGGTGAACATACAACCCCAGATTAACTTATTTTTTCCTGTAACACTCAGTATCTACTGTATTTAGCAGGATATTTTAGAAAATGTATGTGCTATTTTTTGTTGTTTGCACTCTTCCGTAAAATGATTTGTGAAGTGGTAAGTCAAAAACAATAAAGATGTCAAGCATCAGCATTAATTTCATTAGCTTACCAGAAGCACTGATAATTTCTTATGCTTTGAATGCTTGCCAGAAAGATAGACAAGGCATATAGTTCACCAGGCATCAGAGTATTCAGGGTGTAACTGCTTAAAAACAAGATCAGATACAATGGAAAAAAATATAACTCCTGAGATGACATACTTTAAAATAATTACAACAGGAACTGACCCTGTGGCACTATTTCTTCATTCCTTATGACTCAGTGTAGATAAGATAAAACTAACTGGAGTAATTCTGTTTTCACCAATTGCCAGAACTCTGTGTATATGGTCCTCAAAGTTATTCCCATACTGCTGCCTTTACATTGCCTGGACAATCATCGACCCAGCTCTGTGTTGGAAGAGATATCATGGTAAGAGGGTGGTTGCTACTCTGAATGTTGAATACACAGATTTACACCTCAGATTTGACAACCATTAAGAATACAGTTCATGGTATACCTGAGCCATTCCCCAAGGACCTCTTGAGAGCTAGATTGCCTCCTATGACTAACTGATTTGAACATATACTTGCTAAAAGCGACATACTCCGTTCACTTAGTGACATCTTAGGCCATCCTTTGATATGACTCATGTTGAGTTCTACCTTTCTTCAAACATAACTCCTGTAGGCCTGGGTTCTTCTTTTAAAGTACATGCTAAATGTTTTTAACAACTAACCCTCAGCCATGTAATTCCATGCTATCAGAGAAAAAGAAAAACTGGGGAAAGCTCTGTTCTCATTACATCAGTAAAATTCCTGTTCACTTCCAGAATAAGCAGCCATTTTCATGGCCCTTTGCTATCACCAGTGAGCACTAAAATATTTCTCAGCCAAAAGAATAGGGTTCCTCGCTTCCTTCTCCTTCAGAGCACCACAGAGAAGGGCTTTCATATTTAAAGCCATGCAAGGCACCCTCTAAACCTTTGGAACAATAACGTTGGGACCTAAGCAATTCAAAGGAAACGGCTTCCTCAAAACTGGAATCCTCTTTTGCATGGGCAGCTGTGTCTCAGCGGAGCGCAGCTTCCCGTCATCCTTGCAGCCCACAAATGTTCATTGCCTTTGATCTGGCTCCCCTTGCAGCTGCTCAGCAGCAGATCTAGGAGCTCCATAAGGATGCGATACAGCTCTGAGCTCTATTAGTGCCTGGCCTGACTTGTCCCAGTTTCCAGAAATGATCTGGCTAAGTCCGAAAGCAACAGTGCAGCAGAGCACAGTATCCCCTTTCTCTGTCCTTCATGTGTCCATGCTAAGCCATAAATCTCAACAGAGCTCTGACTCAGCTGAGATCCTCAGAAGGGGAATTTCTTACGGTCCAGAGAGAAATATAAAATGGTGCTGAGGAAACATCACAGCCGCTTCTGCAAGCAGGTGGGGTTGTACACAAAAAAAAAACCCTCAAGAGAGCAGTGTACTAAACAGATGCTTCACACAGATTCCCACGGAGTCAAGGAAGGCAGAATCAAACTGCCTGGCATCTGACATCCTCTAAAGCTTTGCAGTGTTAGAGTTAGGATATTTTAAAAGAGCGATTTGCAGGTAGGGAACTAACTACACACTACCAAGTGCCAGCTAGGCTGTTACAACACTCACTTCTCACAGACACACAGTTTGTTGCATCCTGCCGTTGGAGTCCATTTTCTTCTCCTGTTCCGTGACCTCGGGCCACATTGGCTTATTGTGTAACACCATGGAAAGAGAAGAGGAGAGGAAAAAAGGCTTTGGATAGCAAGATCTTCTCTCATGAGCCATTGAGCTCTCTTTACAGCTAAATACCCGAATGGCATATACACGTTTTCAGTAATCCCTCCCATCTTTTTTTAAGAAGTTCTTTGTAGGAGCCTGATGAACATGACTGGGTGGGCACCACATCACATTCCCAATGGTGAATAATGAGTTACTGATAATGGCAGGTGTGTGCCTCTCTCACTTGTGTGTTAACAAGACAACAGCGTTAACTTCAGTCTCTGTAACTTAAAATTTCCCATTTACTGCTGACAAAGGGAAAATATAGAAGACGTAGCACAACAGATAAGCAGCATACTACTGTTAAGTTAGAGCCGAACAATCATACTGTCAGTACCTTCAGCCTAGCAGCTGCCTTTGGTGGGCTGGCCTGGCTTTCTTCTGGTCTCTCTCCGGTAAAGAGCATCAAGCATATTTTTAGCTTTCCTGAAAGCAACATTTGCATTCCAGTACCTGTTACGCTTTTGCTAAGCATGCTTAAGAACTTCTCAGTCAATTTTTAGAAGTGGTCTTTGAAGTTTTAGGGGGCATGAGTTTGTTGCAGATGCCAGGAAGAAACCTAGGAGGGGAATACTTCCAAAGTACATTTTGTTTGTTGTCTATCGCTGTCTAGTTGCTGAAAGAAACAAGGGTTATGTGATGCCAATGTCTATCTACCAGTTCCTTTAATAACTTCCAAATCCACTGCTGATTTTCTACCATCTTTGGTGGATGGCAAAATATCCCCAATTTATTAAATTCGCAGAAAGTAAGTGAAAGCTGAGAAACTCAGTGATAAAGTCACTGAGGAAAAGGTTAAAATGAGAGCTCATACTTCATTTGTCATCACAGATACTATCTATGAGCTCAACTTTAACACACAAATCCATAGGAAACTAGGCTTGAGTAGTATTGCTGCTCACCAGATTAACCTCAAAGATATAAGAGAAATCTGTATTTTTATGTACAAAATAACATCTGTAGAAGGGGGAGGATTGTCACACATAGTTCTGCATAAGCTTTTTGTGTTTGTTTGAATTAACTGAACAGCAGAATACAAGTTGTGCTCTGTTATGTAGCTTCTGCATGACTTTGGCTTTCATTAAAATTTCAAGCAACCCTAAAATCACTTTAGTAACATACCAGCTAGGTGATTTCCAAGATGTATCTTAGGTTGCTGTTCCAGACTTTCAACAACAAGATATATACCCAGTGGAAGAGCTGGAATAAAATGCAAAATAAAAGATGGCAACCAATTACACTTGGCAAACAATCCCTAGCAAATGATCCCTTAAATGAATATTACCTCTTTTTTTCTGTACTCAAACTGCCAAAACATGGGCACACTGAAGTTTTCATTCAGTATTCAAAGTTATTTTAATTATCTTTTTTGATTAATCTGCGGCATACAGTGGTTTCTTGTGGGTATTGAATATTCAAAACTTAAACTGTACTCGTAGTTCTGCTGCACAAATGAGCCACATCCTTGGGTACCCCATTCTCCTCCCTTGAGAATGATCTCATTGCCATCATCACCACTTACCTGCTAAGTGGCTATATGTATTTCTTATGAAATTTTAAGATTTTTAGGAATTTTACTAGGTCAAATATCTTTTTAATTTGAAATTTGATGATCAAAAGTGTGTCTCAACATATGCTTGAAAGGACGTGAGTCTAAGAACTTTCAACTATATTGGTGGGAAGCAAATCCCACAGAATGTGCAAGCACAATAACAGTGGAATCTATTGCTTTGATAATATATGAATATTTATGGATTTTTTTACAGCAACTATGTCACACGACATGTCTAAACAGCTTCTTAAAGCTGTTCTTCATCTATAAAGGTTTAATATGGAGAAACATAATTTATTCAATCCTTTGCTTATTTTATTTTATTCAATCCTAGATCCTTTTGATAGCTCTCTTTTTCTGACTCCCTCCATAGCTCATGCTGCTGCCCTTGCCAATGGCTTCCCTCAAGTAACAACAACCCAGGTATCCTTTGATGCAAGGTTACACAATGGCAGGAGACACAAAATCTGAAGTGTTACGTGAAGATGTATATTGGGTTTTCATTATAAAGTTTCCTGCCTTTGAAGTTCTAAGGAAACTACAACTTCCTTTCTCCTGCCGTAAGATATATATTCACTCACAGTTAAAAAAATCTCCCATAACAATTCATTTCCCAGGCCTCATCAATACTTAGGTGCAGTTCAAACAGCACTTTTGATCTGCACACAGTTCCTCAAAAAATCTTTGTCTTTCCATTCAGGTGAATCCTACCAAGAAATGGCTTCTTGCAGCTAACTAAATGAGAACACATAACACTTTAAGCAGTATTGTATTAACATGCATATGAAAAGTCCACATCAGTAATTTATTAGTACAATGTAGAACACTGTACTCAGTTAGACCAGTAGAGAAGACAGTTTTAAAATCATGAATTCACTTACAATGCTGTGCATCAAATAAACCCTTGCTTGCCATTCTGTGTCAGATTGTACTTCACAACAGTAGTGACTACACTTGGGAGCTAGCCATTTGTCATGTTTAAAACAAGGACTTTTGAGGCCAATGGGCTGCAGTAGCTCTGTATAAAAAGTGGTCGCATTTTTATGCTTTTCCTAAGTTTTGTGGCCAAGTGGCTCACCTCGTAAGCATTATGCTATGTAAGCCGTACACAGAGCGAGTATTTATGCGAAGAATCCCACTGAGTTTAGTGAGGCTATTCGTGTACCCTCTCAAAAATGCAAGTGTGGTTCATTCAGCGTAGCCCTTGGCATGTGTCTGAGACTGCACAGAGCTCAAAAAGTGATGGCCCTGCAATCTGCTGGCTGCAGCTTGCGGGGGAGACAAGCAGAGAGCAGTAAATTAGAACTGCAACTCAGAGCTGTGCCATCATCACTTACAAGTACTTATAAATTGTTTATCCTCCCCCTTCATGCTGTAGCTATAGGCTTTCATGTTCCTACATCTGCTAAATATGACTGCTCCGCTTACTTACCTATCTCCCAGAAAGATAGCGAGGCTCACTTACAGCTTACATCGCAGGCTAAGGGGTAAAGCACCAGCTTTGTGCTGAGCATTGTCATCTGTCTTCATTTTGATTGATTTCCTTTTGCCTGTATTTGATCAGATTACAGGCAAACATGGGTTAAGAGTAACAGCTAATGTCACAAGACGGAATTCTTCCTTCTCTGCGGCTGTGAGTCTAACAAAAAAGAGAGTGCAGGAGAGGCATAAGCCAGTAGTAAACGGCTTGGTTTTCATTCACATACCTTCTTTGGCTGCACATCACAGCACCCTCCTTTGGCTTGCCAGAAGCCGCTAACGCAGAGTGAGGGCAAATGACAGCAGGGCCTTATCCTTCACCAGCCAGCTGAAAGGACGAGTTCGGTTTTGCACACAAATGTAATGCTGGTCTGGTTTCAGACAATATCGCTCAGTCACTGTCACTGCAGTAACTGGCATTGACTGCTACCTTGGACCATTGCGGTGTCCTCGCCTCCATGCGGAGATGGGAGCGCAGATCAGCTACGGATGGGCATGATCCTACCACCTGGTTAACAAGAATAAATGGGAACAAAAGAAAGAACTTGTACTTACAGACTCCCTTTCATCTAATGAGCACACCATGCTTTGCTGTGCATGTTATTCGTAGTGTCCCCATGGCAATCCGATCATCTAAGGTGCAGGAGGGATTGGCTTGGTCAGTCCAGCTACAGGGTTCGTGACAGAACTGAGATCTATGTGTCTTTACTCCCAGCCCTCTGCTTTGACCACTAGATGATGTTGATGACTAGATTCTTTGAGGTTATTTGAAAGCTTGCTCAGACACATCTGTTTCCAGGCAATATCACGGAGATACCCCCTTTCTTTAAAATTGACTGCGATTGAAATCTACAATAAACTCCATTTAATATATTGCCAAACTGATGTATAGCTTTAAATTCAGTCTGTGAAGACTCATCTTTTTAAGAGCAGAAACTCTTCAGTCACTGAGAAAGACCTGAGAAGCTCCCACAGTCTCATAGGGAGTATTAACCTCTGGTGGGAATCTGTCTTAATACACCAGAGAACAAGGGTTAACATAGTCCCACAAGAAGCATGAGGGATTAGCAGAAGGAAAAAGCCTTGTAATAGCCTAGAGTATAAACATGATTATAAGGGAAATTTATAATTTTGCCCAGCAAATTTCAAGCAAACCAGCCATGCTACATTAGGATTTTAATGACATTTTCTTTTACTACCAAGGACGCTGTGCCAGAAACCCTCAGGCCTGCCTGCAGTCATATTACTATACTTGCAAAGCATACTGACCCCAAAGACGGCGCAGTCTATTTCTGTCACAGATTAAGTGACCTCTGCACTTTTTGCGTCTAGCTGTGGAGAAAGCTGCAGGTGGAGGAATGTTCATCCCTCAGCTAAACTAAACCTTTGTTTGCTGTGTTCACATGAATAACTTATAGGGCCTTGGCATCATGAACAGCAGCGCTGACACAGTTGACATGACAGCACTATAGACTGAATCCCGATCTGCCCTCCGAGGAGAAGATGGGATGTTTGCTCGTTTCACATTTCACCAAGTCGGGCTGTTCAACTATTTATAAGATGAATAGAAATTTCCACTACTTCAGCTGACACACCTGCCTTTACCTAGCAACTGCTCCGAGGGAGCCAGCTGAGACAGAGGAGGCTTTGAGAGGTGCGGCCTAGTGGGGAGGCTGCCGCCGCTGCCCCGGCCAGCCCTCTCCATGCCGGCTCCATCCTCTTGGCAAGACGGCAGCCCCCTCCGCTGCCCTCAGCTAGAGCTATTTATACCCAGTGAGGCCCAGGAGACAAAGGGCCTTCCTGCGTCGCCTTCCCCGGGGCGGCGAGCGGTGCGAGAGCAGCGTGGAGCTCTGCAGACACCTCGGGTGGTGTGGGACACGGCGTGGGGAGACTGCCCTGCCTGGCATGGGGGGGACCACCGCGGCGGCACGGGGTGACCACCATGGTGGCATGAAGTGACCTTCCCAGTGGCACGGTGCTACTGCCCGTCCTGCTGCAGCACAGCCCCATGCGTTCCCTGTGCCATGTGGCCCCTTCGGGGTGCCTGGTGGTCCCTGACAGTGCGGGGAGCCCACCCAGCACCAGGCAGAGGCCATTTTCACCCAGCTCCAGGCCCAGGGGAACCCACCCACCGCACCCTGGTCTTTTGGTGGGTTTGACACGAACAAGGGAGGGTGAGGAGCAACACCCAACCCAAGGCACTTGACCAGAACTTGGTTTGCTGCCGAGTTGTGACCTGGCGCACATGTAGTGCCTGCAGTCGCTGCCATTTCACGTTCATCTCATGTGTCTGTAGGGTCTCTCAGGCGGCCTTTTGCCACCAGGGTCCCAGCAGCAGAAAGGACAGGGCCTGATAGCATAACCACATTTCTGTGCAGCTTGTCCAGTGGCCTCATCTGCCACAGGCTACTCTTCTACAGAATCCTCCTAGGGGGGCAAAAGCCACTTTAACAGTGATTAAAATATAGATGAGCTAGTACAATCAGGGAAGAACACATGAAAAATGACAAAAAGTTGGGATAATGGGCCTAGAGCCAGAGAAGCCAGAAGACTTGCTTTTACAGCAATACTGAGTCGAGTCCTAGTCAGGAATGAAGTCCCATAGCCCTGGTGGCTTCAGACACACAAAGACTGAGGAAGGAAGAGTCCCTACATGAGATGCTGCAGCCCAATATTACGGCAGGGATTGACAAGGACGTTGAACAGACAAAGAGGGGGTGGCAGCAAGAGGAACACGTGCTAGCACAGATTCATCATGCTTGCTGTTGCCAGGCTAAGCAAAAAAAACAAAAAAAAATTTTAAAAAAGGTATCCCAAATCAAATCTGTTTGCATTTACTAGGTGGACCTTCCAGGCTCGTTCTCAGCAAGTGGAACATGGGGATGCAACTCACAGCAGTGCCATGAGCCGGCCAGGAGTACGGGCTGGGGCATCTGGGGGTCAGGGCTCCATCTCAGAGGGAAAGGAGCTCTTGAAGGGGGCTGTTTTCTTTACTCTGATGCCATAAATGTTTACTTGCCAGTGTGTGATGTTTTTGGAAAGGGAGGTCTCTAACTAAATGTGAGGTACTCTTGTTGTTCACGATTTCGTACCTGTGTGGCAGCTTTACAAAAAGGATATTTGACTACACACTTTCAATGCTGAGGATAAAAAGACCATGATTGCTGCAGTACTGTGAATTGTGTTTGTGAAGGAAAGAGTTTACAAAACATCAGCCAGGAAAGAAGATAAAGCAGGGTAGGTTTTATGGTTAAAATTAGATCAAGCTGAGCTCAGATTATAAATGTCGGAAAAAAAGTAAATGTGGTTTGGAAAGGGAAAAGGTGTTTCCAGGAGACATGCTTCAGTTTCAAAAGATGTCGTACTTTTCACAGAGAAACAGTCTATGCCCAAAATGTTCAGCAGCTTTTCTCCCTTGTGCTTAACACATGTTCTTAAATGTAGAGCCGAGATCAGATGTGAGGGAGGGCAGGGGAGAAGGTTCCCAGCAGCAGGTGAAGCTGAATCAACAGTCATCCTTTTGTATTTCAGTAAACTCAGCCAGGGACTGGCAGTAATCTGCAGGCTTTTTCTTCGATCCCTCTCCTCTCTCTCCCTTCCCTTTCCCTTTCCTCCTCCCCAGCCCTAGCACTGCTGTTCAGCTTGGTAGCGAGCTGTTCGAGCTGTTAAAGCTGTTTGCTGGAGCTCTGGGTGCTCTCTTTAAAACTGAAATCATCCTGCCATCATCCACCTTGCTTTAACACCCACCCACTTAGGAAATCTGAAATCTGTGTATCTTCTCAGAGGCTGCTAATGCTATTAATTCTCCTACCTCAACAGTCTATCCAAAATGTGATAGCAGGTTTTCTGCAGATTCCTGGGCTATAGCACATTCTGCTGCATTTCCCATATACATTTCAATGTCTGTTTCCCATGGTTAAAAATAAAAAAAGCCTAATTCAACACTCTTATTTCATTTTTACATGACTGAAACACCATTGTTTTTTACCTGCATAGCATAAGCTTTCACTCCCTAAACCTTACTGTGATTCTTTTCCAGTTTCTTGGCAGGCTAAATTACCCTCTCTAGCCACAACCAGACCATTTTGCAAACTAAAGGTAGCTGATTTAAAGATATCTTGGATTTCTCTAGCCTTGCAAGGTAGACGTACCTGTGTGAGGGGCACAACCACTGTTAAATGTAGTATCCAATTGCCATGGGTCTCACACAACTGCCTACCTAAGCACTGTTAATGATTTACCTATCAAATGGAGGTAATTGCCGAATAATCAGATGCTTTAATTGCCCACCACATTTTAACTCATTACTACACTAAGAAAATAGTCTTCAGGTGCCAAGCTTAGCCCCACGCCAATATCATCAGCTGGAAATGGAGCAACACCTGCCTTGCTTTTAGAAAGTTTTCTCTCACAGCTTGACATTTCCTTCCACAAGGCTCTGCCATCCCAAGGGGATACAGAAAAGCATGTACTGAAGCTGATTTGCAGTCACACAAGGGTCTTGCTGTTGAACCCTGGCTTCAAAAGGGGCCTTTTAAGAAAGCAAAAAAATGGGACATCTGATTTCTATGAAAGCAGTTTCAGCCACCCTACATTCTATACAAGAGCCTTGGATAAGTTTAGTTCCCTGTGCAGAAGAATGTGGGTCCGAGGGGAGCCAGAAAGGATGCATCAAGGAGCAGGAAGAGTCTGCTCAGTTGGTGACACTCTGCTCCCTGGGTGTGATGGGGGAAGTGAAAGCAGTTTGTGCTCCAGCACAGAAAAACTCAGAATGCTATAGGTACAAATGAGGCAGGCAGGCCTTGCCACTGCTTCAAAAAGGTCTCAAAATGGCCTTACAAACCCATTTTAGCCTATACCTCTTCCCTGAGTGTTCTTGATTCAAAGCAGAGAATCTTGCCTGAGAACCAGAGCATGGGGCTAATACTAATGCAGCTACAATATAGTATGCAGCCAAGGGCTCCACCACATTTCCTGTATAGAAAGAGATGAAAATATTGCAAGAGTTTGATTGAGACAGCTTTAGCAGCCCTTACGTTATAAATATCCTCAGTCCTAGAAAAACAGCACATTTGACAATAAGGCAGAAGAAACTACATCAGGAGCCACATGTGTGCTGCTCACGACATGGCCAATGACTTTACTGAGGTGAGAAAGCCGAGAAGAATTTGATTAGGTGAACTGTCTTCATGATTGTTCTGATCTAGGGAGAGACCTGACAATATTGATCAAAGTCGGCAAAACATAAAATGCTAACTAAACCAATAAAATGACCAGATGAAACACAATAGCATGGGAATGGCTTAATGTTTCCAAAAGGTTTAGTTAATTCAAAAGGTAACTAAGACTCAAGCGTCCCTTGGGAGTCAACACTGTAATACTCCATTTCATTCCACACACTATGACTGAGACAAGATCTAAGGAGGTCATGAGCAGCATAATAGGAAAGATCTTATTTTAAACCTCAGCCACTAGTGGAAATAAACCTCATTCTTCTTTGGAGGAATGTTAAAAAGTAGGTTAGAGGTTTGTTTGCAATAAGAGCTTTTTGTTTGTTTTACCTGATTTCCAGTAATAGTGCCTTGGTCTCTGTTGTAATAGCACGGACCATTCTTTCCTTCTTTGGTGACTTCATTTAAGCAGCATTGTTCGGTTCAGAGCAGCTTTATGAATAGGTTTGATGTAGTGGATCTTCTTCTTCTATACATTAAAGAAGAGGAAGCTACTGAGTATACAGGCATGGGAATTGTACCAGGCTGGGGAGGACCAGCATCGCTCCGTGAAGGTGCAAGCAGCCAGAAGGAACATGGATGGCTGGCAGAGCAACAAGCTCCATTTCATTGCTTCTGTCATGCCTAATATGCTGCAGCACAGCACTAACCGATTCACAGCAGGCCTATCACTATAAAGGGGTCTTAAGAGTGGATATAATGGTCATGTAAATGAGAGCTAAGGCCCTTATTTTCTGACAGTCAGATCAGAGTCTTTTTTGCCTTTGTACAGATGACTGTGAGGAGCTCTTTTAAAGTTAATGATGTAAATGAGGAAAAAATTAGGCTAAAACCCCCAGCTTTTTGTAGCTACAGATTTCAAAACCATCCAGAAAAATTACTGCGAGCTCAACAGCAGCATTTGGAATATCAGCTGAAGACACACATGACTGAAGAAAGCAGATCAAGTAGCTTGCTTCCGAGCCTGCGTAACATAGGCTTTTGAAACGCTAACGGCATCTCTACACTAGCACTAGGGTGACAGCCAAGCTGGATCTGCGACAGCCGTGGTGGTACCCAGCCCTGACCCCATGGGGACTCCACAGCCACAAAAAATGTGGCAGCAATGTTTCTTAGAGCGTGAGAGCAACATTACCTGGAAGGGGATACTCACTCCTCCTACTTCCCACCTTCACTTGCCATCTGTGCTTGAATTACCTGGAAGCAAGATGGTCTCAGGAGGATATTATCTGCCTTCAGCCCCAAGCTAGTTGCTGCTGACTGCACCGTACTATGTGTGCACTAGCCCCAGTCTGCCCTAGCTCCGGGATCTCCTTGCTTCATTGCATACAGGTGTACCTACACCCCAATTATCCCTTAGCTTGCCCCGTCCCTTTAATGCCAATGGATCTACACGCACAAACTCATTAAGGGCTGAACGTGGTGGCCATGAAAGAATAAATAATCCCAAACCTGCAGCTGGGTCTAAAGGTGCTTAAATAATTTTCCTCTCTGAGACAGAGTCTCTGCTTTGCTCTCAGGGTTGCACACTCACTGCTGAGTGCTGAGGAACAACTCCAGGGCTGAGGGGAGACACCTTCGGAATGTCGCTACAAGTGTCCTGAAATGCTGACAAATCAGAAAGCCACACAATTATAATTTAAATATTTGATCACTGGCAGAAGAAAACACGTGTCCTGGCAAACATCAGCCTGTTGCAAAACCAATCCTTTCAGGTGAGCCCCCTTGGTGCCCTGAGTCCCTACTTACTTTAATGGAGTGTTTTGGAGTGCCACAGGCTCTCTCTGCACCTCGCTGGAGCCAGGCTGCTGAGCCATAATGTTCAATGTACCCATTTTTCTAAATTAAAAGGCCTCTAATCATCATCATTGTTATCATTGTACTTAGTCTCTGCCTACTCTACAAGGAGATCGTTCCTCTTTCTCTGTGGGATAGAGATTGGTTTTCTTTTTTTTTTTATCTCCAGGGACTGAACAAACAAACCCACTCAAATGATAGGGACTATTATTCCCCCAGATAAGCCTATCACAACTTTATTCCTTCTTTTCTGGAGAGCACCCAGTGGAGCTCCAGGTTATCCTCTCCTGACCCTACCCTCTTTTACAAATATTTCACCATTTGTTTTGCCTCCATGCATTTACCTGTAAGGCTCTCCAAGGACAAAAGGATGGCAACTACTTGAGCATAAAGGTAGTTTAGCTCTACACGCAAGGGCAAAAATGGAGATGGAAATGAGATCAGCAAAAGCACTGCAGGTCTATTTCCCTAATGAAGCAGAACTCTCACACCGAGCTGGGCTTACTCACTGTAATCAAGTACACTTCTCACAATGCTGGGGTTATGGAGAGCCCTGCGCAGAGCAAGGTAATTATCAGCTGCCACGACTCAGAAGGGCTCCATTCCCCTCTCCATTTTGCTCAGTTGTCAGCTTATAGTCAGGAAGAAAATTAAAAAACCTGCCTTTTTGGAAGTGTCTGCAGCAGGAAAAAGACATAAAAGACATGCTCAATACATATGTAACACCCACACACACCCCCCGCCAAAAAAAACACCTACAAAAAAACAGTTGTTGGGAGAGGGGGATCAGAAGATGCAGCATTGTTACTGCAGTCACCTTTGTGAAACATGTTTTTGCAAGGATGAGCTCAGCCTAGCTCTCAATCCCATTTCTGAAGGACTGCATTGTGGAAATGACTTCATAAGTGATCAATAGCACTGAATAACTTCAAGTGTTTTGAGGAGTATTTTCCCAGTACTGAAAGGCAGGGGCTGGTAGACAGCATAGAGGAGAATGAAACTGATGGGGAGATGAAGTGAGGCAGAGTAAGAAAAAACTGTGGACCCCCAGAAGGCTTTGGAAATTTTGCTGTTCATGTCACCAAGATTTTATCTTGCTCTTTAGGACATCTTTTCCCACTGATTCTGTTAAAATTTCTTTCTTTCTCTTCCTTCCTTCCTTCCTTCCTTCCTTCCTTCCTTCCTTCCTTCCTTCCAGCTGGTGCCCCCCTCCCTTCAGAGAAAGAGCTGAGATTCACAGCCACCCACATCAAAGCTCTGACTTCCTCATCGGGAAAGAACATCAGTACGGATACAGGGGTGTGGTTCTGATGGCATTTAGGTAGTGATGGTAATACAGAGTTATTTTCTTCTATCCCAATGTGCAGAAAGTATTCTGTGAAGTTTGTTTGGAAGCTTCTGTGGGACTGCAGGACCTGAGACAAAGTAATGCTTTGATATCTGTGTGTATGCAACTTGCCAGGCACTGCATGCCATAAAACCTAGGCAGGCAACGCATGCGAGCAAAAGGAAATGTCAGTGAGAAGCAAGTCAGAAAATTGCACTGAGCAAATTGTTCTAGAAAAATGAGTTACATTCAGTTCAAAAAAGCACCAGAAAGCTTGATCAAAAAGAATTTAACTTTTATTTAAGAGCGTAAGCAGATGTGAAAGAAAGAAAATCACTAGGCAAACTGTTCTCAAGATGTGACCTGTGGCAAAACAAAAGGCTTGTTCCAAATCACACCAGTATATGATATACACACAAAGGCTCTTGAGCTAAACAGTCTTGAAAAAGCAGACCATGAAGGCGTGCAAAATGAGAAAAAAGTTAGGATGTTACAGGAGTATGAGGGAGAATTTCAGAACCACATAATGGTTGAGATTGGCCCGGACATCTACGTGGGGATTGTCTATTTTAACCCTCTGCGCAGAGTAAGGTCAGGTTTTGAAAACTTTCAAGGATGGAGACTACGCAACATGTCTGGGCAAACTGGTCCAGTGTTCAATCACCCTTACAGTTAAAAAAGTGGTTTCTTATGTTTAAATGATTTGTGCCCACTACCTCTTTTCCATTCACTGAACACCACTGAGAGAATCTCACTCTGTCTTCTTTATCCCCCTCCATCAGGTATTTATACACACTGATAAGATCCCCGTGAGCTTTGTCTTCTCCAGGCAGAACAGTCCCAGCTCTCTCAGCCTTTCTTCATATGAAAGGTGCTCCAATCCCCTAAGCATCTTTGTGGCCCTTCACTGGACTCAGTCCAGTATGTCCATATGTCTCTTGTACTGGGGAGCCCATAAATGGACCCAGCATTCCAGCTGTGTCTCATCAGGGCTGAGCCGGGCAGGGAGGAGTCAGTGTACTAACTCAAAGAGAAGAAATCACTGGCAAAACATACAATAAGTTGATATTGGGGATAAACTAAAAATTATCTGAGAGTAGAGTGCTACAAAAGCCAGATTTCCCCAGAGACACTGAATCTGGGTGGTGCCTAAAGGATTCCAATGGAAAGTCAATGAGCCCAAGAGACGAACTCAAGATTTTTGTGCTTGTACTTTAGGAACTCAACAAAAAAATGAACAGCTTCTGAACTTTGTGAATGTGGTTGGCTCAAAAAACTGGTAATGGAGCATGAAGTTATTACAAAGTCAAGATTTTTCTGCTTCTAATCAGACAAAACTTGTCATTGAGCAACTCTTTCAGGGCAAGTTGCAAGCCAGAATGTACATGTGTATGCACACATAGGAAAATATATGAAAGCACACAAAAAATGAAGCTTCTGCATGAGCTTCTCAGTGACCTGGAAAGAATGTTCTTGAGAAATATTTTGCCTGATGAAAGCAATGCTGTCAATGTTTATTTCATCTTTGGCAAGACAGGGTGGGCAAGTGAGATTTTCATTTGACTGAACCATGGTACACTTAATGGTCAGGGAACTATTCTCACAAACACACCAGCACATCTCTCCAAATCCATTCCCATCAGAGGATACACACAAGTTGTGACCTGAAAGTACTGTAAGATGTTAACAAAATATGTAATTGGCTCCATGTGGAAATTCAATTACCTCCATCAAAAAAGCGTTTGTTAGCTGTGGTCCAAATGCTAAGATGTAAGTTTTCATATCTGAAAACTGAGCAGAAGTGGAGGGACTAGAGGAGAACTGAGGTCATTTACCTCAGGCCTCTTCTTTTAAGAGGATAGCTGGAGTTCTGCAATTACACTGGAGTTCTGTATTACACTCATTACCCTATAATACATATATTCACAGTCCCAACCTTTGCCATATGTTCTTAGGACATCTGTATGCTCCTGACCTCCCATGTACTTTCACAGTAGACTGATTCTACAGCTATTTCTTAGAAACTTCCTTTCCATGGCAATTAATGTAGCTCAGTTTTTGCTTTGAAAAAGAACATTTCAATGCTTAAAAAAAAAAAAAAAAAAAAAAGATGCCTGGAGAATCTAAACCACTTGCCAGGAATGAGAATTTGGTGATGAGTGGAGGAAATGAGCAGAGGTCTGTGCACACAGGATGCTGGAGGCTGGAGGAAGGAATCCTGCAGGGAACAGTTTCACCCCACTTTGGTTTGCAAGTCAAATACAGCTTCAGAACTGAATCATAATTAGGCTCCTGCTGAAAGTTTAACTCTTGGTTTCTGAATTGGGTAGTGAATGCAACCAAATATGAATAATGATGCATCAACGCATCCCTCATCAAAAGCAGCACCAAGTAGCCAGCAATACTGAGGACCCAAATATTTAAGGGGGTTAAAATAAATATCCTCAGAACTTGACCTATCCCACCTGGGCAGGTAGCAGCAAAGCTGCGTCACCCTATATTTTCTTTGATCTTCTTGGAAGAATATATTCTCAAGATGTATATATTCCTCAGGAAAACTATTGGTATTTTATTTTTATAGAAAACAATTTCTGGCAGAAGTCCAACAATATGAATTTAAGCCTGGGTAACTTCCAAAGAGTGGTTTGGTAAACATTCAATCTTTGTTTCAAGTTTCCAAGAAGCTGTTATTTATAATTCAACAGTTCCCACTAATGAGACATGGCAATAAGAAAAATCAGACTTAGCACTGAGTGGGGAGAAGCCCAAACTGAGAAACTCTGCTTGAGGATCTGAGTTGGTGGAAGTGGGCTGAGAAGGAGCTAGCAGTAGCCCAGGAGAATGGCAGAAGACAGTAAAAATGTGGGAGGCAAGGAGGCAGAGGCACATTTCTTGGGGGCAGCAGGATACCCAAGAACTAGAAGGAAAAGGAGAGAAAAGCAGAAAGCATAGCAAGGGGAAAGAGTAAGGAAGAGGTGAGGAGACAGAAGATTGAAGGATGGGGGGGGGGGGGGTACACAAAGGAAGAGGAAAAAGCAGTGGCAGTGACACCTAGCCATAGAATCATAGAATCATTTAGGTTGGAAAAGACCTTCAAGATCATCAAGTCCAACCACCAGCTATGCCCACTATGCCATGTTCTGAAGTGCCTTGTCTACACGCTTTTTGAACACCTCCAGGGATGGTGACTCAACCACTTCCCTGGGCAACCTGTTCCAATACCTGACAGCCCTCTCAGTAAAGAAATTTTTCCTAATATCCAACCTAAACCTCCCCTGCCACACCTTGAGACCATTTCCTCTTGTCCTAGAAAGTCAGGGAATCACTCATCTAGGTAACATTGAGAAGAACGTAGTATTGATTTTAAAGCCTTAAAAATTAGAAAATAGTAATAATTTTAGCTAAAATATAACTCTCCTAAACCTCTCCTAAATCTCTAAATTGAGTGAAACCCAAAAGGTGAGCACACTGTTAAATGAATGAATGAAGAATTGCAATAGCAATGGTATTGAAGGTGAATACCAGTCCTGCAAAATATAAAAAGTGGTTATTAAGAGGGGCTGGGGAATGTTTCTGAAATGAAAGGTAAAAGCACTTAACATTTCTTCCTGATGAACCATTAATTCTATCCAATCAGGACCTCAGATAACTTGTTTCTTTCTCTTTATTACTGTATTTCCTCATAACAACCAGGGGGATGCATTATTTCCATCAATGTGTAGGTTATGATGTTGAAGCATATGGAATCATGGCCTTGTGGGCTGGGAGAATTGGTATTTTGCTATGATAATAACACCATTTCTGCATAACTAGCCACTGACCTTTGTTCTTCTCGTCAGCAAATAGACCATCTTTGTAACAAAAGTAAAGCCAAGGGATTTGAAAATGTCAAAATAGCAGAGCAACAAAGAGCCCTTGGCCCATATAAATATTTACGTTTGAAATATCCATTTGCTGAACTGAATATTTCAGCTGTTGAGGGCAGCCTTAATCTCATTACATCAGCTCCACAGGCCTATTGGTGCTCTTGCTTTGAACACAGACAAGAGCAGCACTTTTATTGTGTGATATGCACATTCCAAGCACCCAGCACACTTACAAAGTGGGTTGTATTCCAGCAATGCCATGTCTCTGCTATTCAATTTTTATGATAGCATCCAGACTCCACAGCTGTGTGGCTTTCTAATATTGAATACAGATCCCTCACAAGACAGCTGTCTTGGATTTTTTTTTTTTTTATTAACAAGGAGGGGAAAAAAAAAACATTCTAAAACCAGCCTCAGCAACACGTTGCCTAGTGGAAAATCCATTTTAATTCACTAATTATTCTGATCTGGAGCTGCAGTGAGTAAAATACTGTCCAATCCTTTCAATTCAGGAAGATTAGTGCATACAGCCCTTCGTCTAGATCCAGCCAGCTCAGCCCCCCTTGAGCCGGTCTTCCTCATGATCGACACATAGAGAGGAGCCTCTGTGTACAGACCTGGTCCTCCGTCCTGATCCTCCAGAGACCTTTCTGCCCCTGAGCCCTTGTGAGGTGCCAGGTCTTCGGGATAAGACTAGAGGAACAGAGGGAAGAAGGAATATGAAGGTATATCTTCTCCCTTTTGACCTTGCCTTGCAAAGAAAACCCATGCAAAAGACATCCCAGCTCCTTTCTGGGAACGTCAATATAAGCAGACTGCAGGGACATCTGCCAGGTCAATAGTCCTTGCAACCACAGCTCCATTTAACGTCTGCCTCCCAGGAGAAGGCCTGGGGGCAATAGGCCACAGGTGTAATGCTGGGGCAAAGGCTCTCCAGCGGAGTCATCCTGGCCCACCCCACAGGGGCTGTCACCCTTGCCCTTCCGCTGGAGGCAGCCTGCCCCAGGAAATAATACGGGAGAAGCCCGAGAGAAGAATGCAGATGCATTTTTCTCCATTATGAGTGTTTACTCGATAGACAGAGATCCCAACTGGCGTTTTTCATGTAATACAGTGTGGTTGCTCTATAGGTCTTCCAACTTCAGTGTGTATTTTGCATCGAATACTCCCAACTATACATATATTTACTGTTCCAGCTCATTGGGAAGTATGTTGTATAGGCTGCTCTGTTACTTCTGTAGATCTCAATAGGCTAAATAAATAGCTGAGGTGATGCTGCTGTGGGCCCCTTTTTAGTATCTGCCTGTCTGTTTCCATACACGTTAAATATGTTCAGTGTGCTGCCTTCACTTCAGGAAAGGCTCTAAATCAGGCAATATTGGCTTGAGTAACTTGATTCCTCAATAGTCCTGCACTTTCACTTATTTGTAATAGATTTCACTCAGTTCTTCCTGAATATCCTGTTAAAAGGTGGAGCTAGAGAAGTTTCCCAGTCTTCAGTTTTATACTCCAGTTTGGTTTTATTTCATCTAACTTTCTGGCATTTCTATGACAAATAAATTCTACTGATCCTATTAATATTTTATAAAGCAACAAACAGCTGTAAAACAAATCAATCCCAAGTTTAGTGAGTCTATAAATGGTAAATTGGCAATATATGTAAAAGTTGGCCTAACAGTGATATTTCCATCTTTTTCTAAAGTTCTTTATAACCAACATTATCACTGAATACATCTTAAGGGAACTCTGTGATAAGATAATGATCCTCAGAGACTTGTGGCTGTGAGGATGTGCCAGAACATGGAGTACGTTTACAATGAAAGCATCATTCTGGCTCGGCACAAGTAACTATTAAAGCTTTGTAAGGATGTTTTGCCTGGGATGTAATGGACTACAAATAATTGCCCGTAGTGTGCTTTAGCTTTGTCCAGGTTCTGTGAAAACACTCTCTTCCTTTAACTGAGCCGATTTTTTTCTCATTGTCATAGATTTTTTTCTCACCACTACCTAACTGAGCGAAAGAAAACATACACTTTCAGATGGAAAAACACAGTGGCTGTGATCAGGACTAAAAAGCAATCTACAACTCACTCTAGTCACCAATAGATGACATTCATAATAAGGTTTACCACTGTTTCTAAGTACTTTTCTATTAAGCCATTACTTTATTGTCTATGTTTAAAAGTATATAGTTATATAATGGAAAATCTTTCAAAATCAAAGTTCAAACGTACAAAGTTGCCTTTATTGCGGCAATTAAGTAAGTTTTATTACTCATACCAAATGCGTGGTGTGTGAGAGCTAAAGAAGAGCTGGTAATAATAAAAATGTACAGGGGACTGTTGGTAAGTGTTATAATAGCCAAATAAAGGAGCAAGCACCTAAACACACATACACCAGCGCGCATGGGGCTACTTAGGTTCTTTAACACAAAGGACAATTTTGCAATTCAAAGGCTAAAGTTTATGTACCTGCGAGCAGCTATTTGAAAGCCGTGTGTCATGCCTGTAAAACGTAACGGCTGCTTGCAGTTCGCACCTTTGCGAAGCCAGAGCACGGAGGTGCGCACGCCCATTTACACACAGTTTTACAGTCCCGCGTGCGGAGGCCCAGCGCAGGCCGAGGTGGAACTGGAGGTTCTCATGTGCATCGTAGTCACAACCACAGATTCACGATGCAGAAGCCGCGGCTTTTACAGCTCATTGCTGTTAATAGCCTGGGTTATGTTGTTCCTGACCTTTCTCTGTGAGGGGGTGTTCAGGACACAGTGAGCTTTTTGTCTTACCCCCTCAGATGCTTTCACCGGGCAGACTGGGACTTCCTCGCGCCGGTGGATCAGGAGTCCTGCCACCTCCCAGATTCTAGGTGGGGAACCACAATGAATGTTATGTCTTCCAGCCTTCCTATCAGCCCACAGATGGCTACAACAGCAGCATCAGCATCTCAAAGCATGTGCTTCCTTACAAAGGAGGTAGTCATGGGGGAAAGGGGCCTTCTGAGGCACCACCTGCAGGAGGTACCTGCCCAGTGTCCCCAGCAGAAAGCCAGATTCAAGACACGTTCAAGACTTACCCTGCTCCTTGCCTCCTGTCAAGGCACTGAAAGACACATTCAAGCCAGCTACAACAGGATATCCCCATTATTGTCTGGAACCTTCCCCTCACAAGGAGTGACCCAACCTCACTCTGATTAGCCTGAGAGATCTGGTGTCACATGTGGACATGAAAAGCATCTAGGCACTTATTAAATATGCATTCCCCTTCCTACTAACATCGTTCCATCAATATTTTAATGCCATGTTGCCTTTTAGATTGTGTTCCTACTGTAACACGAGGTCCCTGCTGGGGCAGACGGACACCACCGAAATGGATGTGTTTATGGATGACAGTTGTTTCAGTATGAAGAGTTGTCATCAGCGGTGATTTTCTGCTGCAAACGCTTGCAGTTATTTCATCAAGAAATGCCATCCCTATTCCCTCCTACCAATAAGGCCAATGGAGCAGCATGAAGGTGTACAAAGTAGGGCTGAATGTATTCAAGCAGCGAAAAATATTTATTGCCAAAGAAGAGAGCTAACTTGTGATCAAGCTCATTAGATTAAACTTAACCCAGTGTAAATGTGCTGACTTTATTGGCTATATGAGAAGTAAATTTGATCATTGACTACTTCTGGAGTGAAAATCATGTCAATATGAAGTTTGTCTGTGGGGTTTATTTCCTGGGTTTTTTTACAGTCTCTTTCTCATTTTGTTTTATGTTTTTCTTCTCATCTGGTTATAGACTAATCATCGCCAAGTCTCAGTCATTTGCTTGAAAAACAATAGCTGGCAGTCATTGTGCTAAACAGCCCATTTTGTTATCCTTGCCACAATCTGCGGTGTTCTCAGTTATTGCACTTGATAGGCGTCATTAAGGTTTCCATGTTGTTAGTCACTTTCCTGATCTTTCGTGTTTCTTCTGCTCAGGAAGCAGCTTTTCCTGGAAACATTCAAAGAGAAAAAAAACTAATTACAGCCAGCAACTTGGGGTAATGGCACCTAGATCCAAATCCCACACTTTTATTTTTTTTAAGCTGATAACTTCAATTATAAATGTGAAAGGTCAGATTATGCCACTTGTGTTCACACCGTCACTCCACAGAAGCCTACAGAACCAGTCATGAGAGAAACATTGTTCAGAGTAAGTAATTTTTAGATAGCAGATTCTAAGAGTTTGTAGCACACTGTATTATCATGAGCTGGGATGTATTAATAGGACATTAGACTGGCACAGACCAGCCCATCTCAAATACTGTGAGGTTACTCTATGCCACCCGCAAAAAATCAGTGAACGTGCTGTGTCTCTCTGAAGGCTCTCAGACAATTTTAAAGCTATGTTTGAGGGATGGATGTGTAGCACCACATGGGGAAGGAAATGTTCCCATTTGCAGGGTGAAGGCTCTCTCTTTCCTGCTGATGTCAAGAAGGTCTCTGGCATCTCTTGTCCAAAGCAAGCAAAAGCAGTATAAGAGGGTGCAGGAGGCTGATGTGGGTGCAATGGCACCCATGTTCATGTGGAGCCAACCAGGGTCCGAGCATGTGCTGGGATCCGCACGCCCGTTGCTTCATCCTGGTGTCTAGATCCCATCGCTGAAACTGGAGATTTGCTGAATCAGTTCAAATCTAAACTACCTAGAGCACAGGAACCAGGCTGCCCTCCCTTTGGTGGGAAAGCACTAAGTACAAGGAGAGTCGGTTCCCCGAGAAAAAAATTAGGGGTCACAGGAAAGAAGATTCAGGCTCATATCACTTCAGCAAACACCCTCTCTTCAAAAGCACTTCAAAAGGTTTTTAGTACCAAAACAGGAAAAGCAGATCTTGGATTAGCTTATACTGTTTCTTCTCAAAGCTTCACACACAGTAAACTGGACCTAGCATAGCAAATGCTAAGGGTTTAAACTAAAGTTAATTTGCAATCCTAACATGAGCAATCTGTTCCCCAGCAGAAAAAGATCAAGACCTCAGTTAGGGTCTTTTTGATGACTCAGGCAGAATATTGCAATTTGAAAAGAGAAATTCCAGAGAGCTGAGGTTAATTCTTACTTCATATTTTTTTATATGAATTTACAGGTCTCAAGAGTGTCTTACAAATGGCAAGTATACGGACAAAACTTTCATCTTTGCTACAAAGCTGAGAAAATAGCCCATTTTTAGTTAGTGATGCAATAATGAGTTATAAATGTTTTCATTTCTATTGCCGTTTATATCCCAAACAGCAGTGGGAAGCCAAGCACTGCATTAGCATGCACCATAAAACAAGTATACATTCCTATCTTCCTCTACCATTAATACTCAAAAAACTTTTCATGTTGCTGTAATTTTTTTTCTGCCCGGTTTCTTTAGGAGGTGACATTTGAGGAAGAATGAGGGAAAATCCATGCCATAATTTTTGAATTGGGCAAGAGTGTCAAAGAGAAAAAAAAAACCAGAAGAACTCTCCAGGGTGAGAGAGTAACACCGTATCTTTCTCCTTTTGGGCACAGATTCCTCCAAAAATGACATAGCTGCGAAACTAACAGCTCAGCACAGAAACAGTTCCTGGACACCTCCTGCGTATGCATATATATAGTACTCACGCAGTTAGGGACATACTTATGGGTAGTGATACATAAGCAGCAGAGTCACCATCAGCTGAACTAGTAATTTCAAAGAAGGTGGAATACTTCTCCAGAAGAGAGTATTTTAAAGGGAACGCGCAGGCTTTCTGTTGGCCTTTTTACTGGAAGAAGCCCAACTGGGAGGCTCAACAGAACAGGAATACGTTTTGTATTTCACCAAGAAGAGAGGGGTGAGTGGTGTGGCTGTGGAAAAATTGTAATCCTACAAGGCTGGGAAATATTCCCTCAGTTCCTCACTAGTTAAACCTCTTTTTGATATAAGTGTAAATGATCATCTTTTTGTTAGGGGGGTGGGAGAAGGGAGAACTTGCACTAAGATTTCTCCTTGAGAATCTGCCAGTGCATTTGCTGTTAGGAAATGACTAAAATAAGCCTCTGCACATATGTCCTTAAAAACACTTTGACTGCATTCCCCTGTAATTATTAAGCTTCTTCAGAGTCTGTAAGCCAGTGAGAAAGGGATTAGAGGGGTTACTTTGTGCCTCTGTGCCCATAAAAATCCGTTGGCTACTGCAGCACACTGCTCAGAGTGTCCTGAAAGCTTTCATATAATCCCTGCCTCCCAGCCACCACCACCACTGCATTCCCTTTATTTAGACACATTCAAATTTCATGCTGTAATCCAAAAGCACTCCAACACAGAAACAAGATCCACATTATAAATCACATTTAAAAACTAACCTGCCAGTTAGAGTGCGGCAGCAAGGCAACTGCATGATAAAGCTACCCTCAATTTTATGCAGGAAGGAAAACCAGATGTAAATTGGCAGTTAGCATCTGTTAACATTTCCTATTCTCTTGGTAGCTCAGGCTAGGGACCACGTTCTATACCTGGCTTGTCGGAGAGGTAACAATAGGACACTGATCCTGGACTGGAGTTGCATGTGAGTATAAATACAGGATAGCAATAGTAAAAGAGAGATCTGCTCCCTGTCGTCGTTCAGGGGATTGTCATGTCAGAAGAGAGCTTGCAATGCTCAGTGGTGTTGCACTGAAGATAAGTCATGTATCGTAAGCAGCAGCAACACAGGACTGCAAGCTATCTTCTGGGTCAGAGTCTGTCTAGTGCCAGCATGCTATTATATAACCCCTTTCACTAACTCATCTTTAAGAACCCTAATTTTTTTACAGGCAACATTTCCCTGCAATAAATTCAAGGAGGAATTCCAGGCGGTGGAAACATTTGAATGAAGCACTGCTGCTAAACCCAACAACAGCTGTAAACATCCAAAGTGAACAGCTTCCAGATCATGATGTTAAAGCAGAGAAACAACTGTCAAATGTGCACTAAAACAACATCTGCAAGACAGAATCGAAAAATCTCTTTTGTGGAGCCAAGCAGTAACAAATACTTCCTGGGTAAACAGGAACCTGGCACCGCTTGGCAGAAATCGACTGTGAAGGCAAAACCGGCGCTGGAGCCGCTGGCGAGGAAGCTGCTTGTCATGCACTCCCGTCCGGAGCGGAGGCAAAGCCGAAGGCTGTTGGGTTCGCAGCGGGCGCAGTGAGGAAGAGCGGTGACGGTCAGGGCAGCCTGGTAACCCCGCTTCAGCTTCAGCCCTTGGCTCGCTCCCTCCCTGCCCCTCACGTTTGCGTGTATCCGTTGGCACATCGTATCGGCGTATCTTGGTCACCATCTGTGAAGTGGAGATAATAACACCTCTTGTCTGCTTGTCTGTTTAGGTTGTAAATGCCGTCCAACAAAGATCGTCTCTTACGTTGTTTACCAACAGTATGTAGTACATGGGCTCCGTCTTGTATACAGATCCTGGTCACTGATAATCATGATTGTAATAGTGGTGATAAACATAATAATTATCCAATATGAATCTAACAACAGCAGTCAAGCTGCTTTGGTTTTGTTTTTATCAGAACTGTTGTCCTAAGTACACGAGGCCACAGGAGTCAGAAACACAGAGTAGTTTTGCCTGTTGCGGAGGGGCTGCGGGTGGTCTCTGCCTGCACACAGAATACACCTGAAAACACGATACAGATACATAAGCGTGCAATGAATACATGAGTGTTCAGACGCTGACCACGTCTGACTATTTAAAACTATCATCTTCTATGCACTGTCTCTTTGTAGAGTGACCTTCATATGAAGGTCCGCAAATAGGATATCTGAAATATTATTTTATGACAATCCCACAGGACAAATAAGCAAAGAACATGCACTACAAACAGAACAGACTGTATCTTTTCCTGATTAATTCACTCACCTCTTTCACTTTAACAATACTAAGTGACCAGGAATACCAATTCTTCTTCATTCCAAATAAAGGATTTGACAGATCCATGGTGCAGAGCAGAAGTTAAAACAGTAGTTAAGAACTGCAGTCTGATACTAAAGCCCTCTGGGTTTTGAATAAACTCTGCTGGCACTGCTTGGCTAATTTTAAAAACTGCTACAATTAATTTTTTAAATAAATGATCTCCCAAAGTGACATATTTCAAACATAAAATCTTAATATTCCTTTCTAGTGAAGTGTGTGCCATTGTTCATGGGGAAAGAGAAGGAAGCTCTGAGCTAATTTTTAAACCCAGGGGAATATCAACAGCCAGGCAGCTGCTAAGGCTTTTTGCTTGATCCCTTGCAAATTCTCTTCAGCTATTCATGGCGAAAATGTGTCATGTGCCAATCTGGAATCATGTTGGAGGAACTGGTGGAAAGGGTCTCCTTTTCATACTCTTGGCAGGCTAATGTCAGAAGGCTGTGAGGGATAACCATTGCTATTTATAGGTAATCCCCCTTTTGAAAGGTCACCCTTCATTGTGTGTTCATTTCGACCCATGTCTATCCAAAAATCGTTCTCCCACAGCTCATCCCTAATGAGCACCTTTTAAGCAGATAAATATAAAATAAATCATGCAATGAAGTGGAAGAGAGCGTCTGTTTTACAGCTGACAGCCCAAGGAATGCGTAGCACTCACATTATCTCTTGTGGTTTTAATTTCAACATAAGCAGGTTTATTTTGTTGGTTGCTTTTTTTTTTTAACAACTTCACTATCTTCTTCCAGAGCAGGCACTTACTTTACATGTTGTACGTTCTTGATAATAGGACATTTGGGCACTGAATCACTTCCCTTGTCATGAGCTACTCATGTGCAAGCACAGAGCCACTTATCAGCCCAACAAACTGTAGCTTGCAGCCAGCCAGAGAGCAGAACGGCGCCTGCTCTGCATTTCTCAGCACTTCTGATTCTGAAAAAAAAGAACAAAACAGCTCTCATATTATGAAACTAAGCTTTTGCTCCTTCCGTGTATTTGAGTGGTCATCCTGAGCCGAAAGCTGACTGCCTTTCCCACTTTTGCTGCTGGGCTGCGAGTTGGAGGAAGCAAGTAAAGCGATGACAGCACTGAGCACTAAAATAACAGAAGCGTTGAATAGAAGAAAGAGAAAAGTGTATTTTTTATGGCAAGTGGTGCACAGCAGTACACCAGCGCAGTGATACTTTCTCTATTTCGACACCATCAAAGTTCAATTAATGGAACCGAGAGGATCGTCACTATGGCAAGAGGTCGATGCAGAGAAGAAGAAATATGGGAGGGGAGGGGAGATAAAACAGGGTGAGGCTTTGTGAAAGAAGGAGGCCAACGTCACCTGAAAAGAAATGGGCAGGGGATTTAAGAAGATATGACTTAAAAGCCCAGCGATAATGTATAATGTTTCTTTCAAAAAAACCTCTCTCATGCTGCTATCCTTCTTAAAAGAAAGAGGTAAAGGTAATGAGTGAAGCCTTCTCATCACACTTCTAAGAGTGGGTAGACAGGGATGTGGGTTGGCTTTCCTCGGGATCGACACTGCTGCCTTTTGCTGAGCTTAATCATCATGTCAAGCAAAATGGAGCACGCTGCTGCAGGGAAGGCAAAATAGCTTCAGGTTATGCAGGGCTGCGCCAGAAGTTGTTCTCAGTGCCATTATTGTGTCTTTTCTCCTGATTAAATTTTGAGTGTAGATGGCAGGGTTTGTTCCATGGAAAATAATGGCTAGACTGCAGAGGTGGACAAGGGAATTGGTGATCTCACCAGGGCCACCACAATGAAGCTAATTCTGTAACATGTACTGCAGCTTCTTTGTTCTTGCTGTTCATTAAATAGGGCCTGGCTTAGAGGCAGTCTTTACGTTTTCAAACTGTTTAAACAATTAAATCATTAATCAAAGCAACAACTGCGTTAAAGAAAACAGAAAGCAGTGAAGTTGTTCCTCAAAAGAAATTGAAAGAATTACAGAGATCATGTTTGAACAGGAAAAACAGGACTATATTTCTTGGACTATTGATGTAAATGACTCATCTGCAGGGGAAAAAAAAAAACCCAGCCTGTAAATGTCTGATTACTGGATGATTATTTTTGCCAGCTTCCACTAGGTAAACTGGTATTTCCAAAATTTCTTTATGGATCCCCACACCCAAATCCCATTTTATTTCAATAGGTATGTGGGTTTAACACAGTCACATTTGTGGATTAAAGTGCTTTTCTAGATACAGCGTGGTTGGAATTCAAGTTTAGGGAGGGTTCACCTCACCTGACTGCAGCCCTGTAAAATTCAAGCATCTAGTCTGAGATTGTCATCTAGGTTACTTGAACAGACAGTGCAGAGAAAATTGGTCCTCTAGAGGGTTCACCCCATCTACTCTACACACTTAATTTTTGATTATACGAATCATCCTTTGGAAATGTCTGTACCTCTCAGCTAACTACAGAGGGAAAATATAGTGTCCTTTGAGATGACACTTGCCTCAGAGGGCTGAAGTCTCATCTCCCGCAGCCACTATTAAGCCAATACACCCACCCCAGGGTTGCCTGCAATTTTGGATGCAAGAAGCGCGGGGAGAAGGATGCTGTATGCCCAGTGTCTCCCATGCCTGAACTGACAAGCAGGGACCGAGAAGGGAGGTGACGGACGCTCCCACCTGCAGACGGCCTGCAGGAGTCAGAGGTCAGCAAGAAGGAGACGTGCTCTGCGTACGGCACCTTGTCTTGCCTCTTTCCCCCCTGCAGGAGGGAGGAAGGAGGGAACAAGCTAGAAAGCTCTGAACAAAGCACCAATCTAGTTTTCTTTTTTTCTGAATTAGGCTTGATTTTAGACAACTCATTATGGTGACAACCATTCCTCAATGTTAAGGGAAGAGAATAGTTGGAGAGTGTGTCACAAAATGTGTTATCATCACCCAGTAAGAGCCCATGCGACTAGCGACAGGGCCTTGCCCTTCCAGGTGCTGGTATAAAGCTTGTGGAGAATTTTTCAGGACAATTTAAATAGACAAATAAAGTCATTAAACAGCACCCAATCAAGTTACTGTAGACATAGTGAAAGTTCTTTTCTCATTAAGATCTCTGTCTGTCTCATTCTAGAAGGTTTTTTTCAAAGTGGGTGCCAGGCATGACTTCAGGAATTATGTCTTCATCTTTTCTTTCCGTATCAGGAGCTCCTTGCAGACAAGGGAACCTTTCTGGGAATAACCCTCAACTAGTCCCCCAAGATAAGATTGTGTGACTAGCCAGAAACCTACCCTATGTGGTTTTGCCTGTGTTTAATGGGTCAATAGATGTCTTCTTCCACTGGAGTAGTGGAATAACATCTCATCTCATACTTCCAGGTGGTTCTTAGTATATACTCAGCTATTTTTGTATCCTCTTGTCACTCAACCTTTAATACCAGTGGGGTAGGAGACTCTTTCTTTTAATATTGTTTCCCATTTTTTATCAGCAACGTCACTTAGAATGAGGTTGGATGATCATAGGGGTTTTGTTTGTCTGTTTGTCTTCATTTGATGGAAGAAAACTGTCTCAGAGACCTGCAGATGGTGTTTGACTTTGAGCTCTTAAAGTGCCTAACAGGGAGTCCTTCTCATCAAGAATACAGTTTTCGTTTCCTGGCATGGTACAGCAAAGCCTGCTTTCAGTTCAAAATGAAGCATATTTTCTCCCTTACCCTAGCAAACGGAGAGGAGTATTTAACAGAGAGTAACATGGTTTCTGGGTAACGTAAATATTTCAAATGGTCCAAAGATTTCCATACGATTGTAGTCCTCAGCAGGCAGACAACGCATCTGTCACTCTTACATTACTGTCAGTTTAAGCTAGAATCACCAATGAATTGTAGGCTTTGGCATAAGTAACACTCAAATATGCTGACGGTCACCTAATTGAGAAGGTACCTGTAAAAAGTCTCTGCTGGTTTTCTTAGTATTTTGCAGACGATTGCTTGGATATTTTTTTTTTATTCTATAAGTATTTTAGGCCCCTACATTCACCTGTTTTGAGATTTTGTGCAGCCCTCTGGCTGTCTCCCCTTTCCCATGTCCAGTGAATTAGTTACAGTCTCAAACTTGGAATTTAGTTTCTTAATAAATTCTTCAGAACTAAGCTGTGATTTGGTCTTTCCCCTTGAACAAAACATCAGCACTTCCCCAAGTCTTTGGCCTTTTCAGCCCCTGTTCCTGTGTGGGCACCTTACATATCTGCTGTCAACACATGGGAGGATACACAAGACGCGATTTTAAGCTCATTAAATTTGCCATATGTGCTATACTTATGCCATGATACGAGGTTGCCTTTGCCTATCAGTGTTACCAATGGGCAGATAACTGCTGTTGGAAGACTACTTTTACAGAGATTGCAAATCATTCTCATTCTATCATGAGAAAGATTTCTGTTTAAGGAAAGGATTACACTACTTTAAACCCCAGACTATTTTAATTTCATGCAAAGAGCTTTAATCATTCACTCTGCTGTCCAGTGCTGAAAACAAGCAAACAAAAAAAGCTGTACCTCACTCCTCTGTAATCCCAACATTTCTTTTGATCTTTTAACAGGAAGGGAGGGGTTAATAGAACTTTAACAAAAACAAACAAATTAAAAAAAAAACAAAACCAAAACAAAAAACTTTCTAAGGTCTATCTGATCTGTAGCTCATACATGAAGGAGATTTATTTCATCTCACTTACTCTTCATCGGTACTCCACAGTATCCCCTACAATGGAAACGCACACCTTTGGTTGTTTTTGTATTATGTCTCAGAATGCCTTTAGAGTGCTGGAAATGTACTGGCAATTTTTCTAAGTCTCTGCAGATCTTCTTGGAGTGTTTTTAGAAAATATGCTGGAGCCTGGGGGATGATTCACAGATTTCTAAGTGTTTTCTTTAATATGTAGCCTCATGTCTGTACAAGGCTGAACATTGCCCATGATTCCTCCAATCTCTACAACCATAGGCAGCACAGAACAAAATTTTGATATCCTGCCTCTCTACGAACAATACTCTCCACCTTTCTATAGGTCACTATGAAATGAAGAAAGGAGGAGAGCAAGTTCTTACATTTTGTGCTGGCAAGAGGTACAAGTAGGCAGAAGCTGACTTACATATAGGCCTTAACATTTTGTGCAACATCTATAAAAAAAAAATAAATCAGAACTGATCGATTTAATTTTAGGCTTACCAGTGATCTCTCTTTACGATAACAGGAACAAAACGATGTCCAGCTCACTAGTAAATGGAATATTTACTGTACCAGGAATACAGCTATTTTTAATAGGTATGGCTCTGGAACAGGACAAAGAAGCTGCTGTTTGACGCTTGATCTTACGGACCACATAAAAGAAACTGGGAGACTCAATAAGTATCTAGCCCAGTTCAGACAGTCACCCTGAACCTCCATTAGATTATAGTCACATTAGCAACTGTTGTCCTCATCAGAAACATTTCAAAAATATTAGCTAACCAAAAAAATAAAATTGCAATGCAGAATAAGCCTCAATGAACAGAATTCATGACATCTAAAGCTACACAACCACACGTGAGCTGACGAAAGCAGGCATTTGCATCCTTGCTTGTCAATAGAGCACCAAAGGCAAATTAATTCATCAAGCCTATTTCAGATTTCTGTTCTGGGAGGAGATGAAGTGAACTCTAAAACTGCCTGTGTCTCTCCATTGACTACAGTTACCACCTGACTTGTAGCCTCCAGCACTTGGGAAGCAGGTCAAAAGGTGTATCGATCCACACCGTAAAGTACCACAGAGTTAGGTATTACAGGGCATCAGAAAAGAAAATAAAGATATATTCAAGCAGCCTAAGCAGAAAAAAGAAATTAAACAGGAACATAATTATACCCATGGACAAAATATTTACTCCACGCCACTGTATAATTGCTACTAACTTTGGGCATATAGAATTGGGATGGTATAAAAGTTGCTAACAATCTTGTCTTCAAGTCTTTGTCAGCTTTTTCCCATGAAAGAATGAAGGAATAGAAGCATCTATTCTCCACAGAAATATAAATCCTTACTAGAAACAGAAATGAGCATCCCACTGATTTTTAATAATACTTAGTCACTCACGTGCTTGACATCAGGTCTATATTGTGAAGGGAACTCAGCTGAGACGTCCCTGAAGTAGCTCCATACAGATTGCTAGATCTTCACAGAGCAGCACATTTCTGCGTGAGGATACTGGCTTAGGTCCCAAAGCCCAGCCTTGGGGTGTCCCTGCACAGGGTGCCACAGCATGGAGTATGCATGCCCCAGCTCCCTTTAAAAATAAGTTTGATGATTCCCAAGTCACCGAGGCAGTCTTACAAATTATTCCTTTTGGCCTCACATAGCAAATCACATGAAAACAGAAATTAAATTGTACTCCTTGTCACTGATGCCTAAATGGCTTCAGGATTTTTATTCTTTTTTTCAAGTTTGCTATATGGGTCATGTTGAATGAAAGAATTAGAAGCTCTCCCAACTTATATGATCTCCTGTTGCTGTCCAAGCAGAAATAGACTCACTCATTTCCTAATACAAACAGTGATAAAACAAGTTAAGTGGTTAGCTGGTGATTTTAAAAAAAGAAAGCTGAGAGTAAACTGCATATATTTGTCACCATTTAAACAATTCACATTTTGCCAGAAGTGAAGAATAAGTATTTGAGACACTGCCAGGAAATCCTATTTTTTGTTTTGGAAAGATGGTGTTACTTTGGATGCTACAGTTAACTTGTCTTATCTCTAAAATAATAAACTTTATGTGTAAATACAGGTGTAATAATTCTGCAGCTTTACAAGTAGAGAGCTTTAACTGGAAATGTTGGCTTGTTCTAAGAATTTATCTTAACTTAGTCCATGTTTCTGAACAATACAAAATAGTCTGTGTGATATTACAGAAATACAGTCTCCAGTCTCTGGAGAGCTGGTTGAAATTTCATATGTCGTTTCAATCACAGCAATAACAAGAGACAAGCTAGAACACTATTCACTCAGTGCAGATAAAAAAAACTTCTCATGTGGAAGAAAGATTCTGCAAAATACGAGCAGGAGAGGTGGAAGACACACTATCACTTAGTCTTCGCCCCAACAACGCAACCTCCGTAGCACAGAAGCCGCTGTGTCACAGCCACTGCTGTGGTACACCAGACCTCTTGCGTTTGCCTCCAGCAGCACTCGGGATTGCACAGCACCAGTTTGCAGCAATACGTTTCTGCGCAGGTATCTACCCCATGTCCTGCCAGCTCTGTAGCTACAGCGTGCACTAATCTATAGCAGGAAAGGAAAATAAATATATTGCAGACATGGCATGAGAGAGTGTGAAACATTCATGAGACTTCTTTTTTTCCTTCTAACTTGTTACCTAATTTTACTAATATTTTGGCTGTTCACAAGCTTTGAACCAGACTTGTCACAAAAGAGAAATGTCATAGACTTGGTCTCAGAGCTGGAAAGATTTTCTGCAATATTTGTTTTTTATCACTTCAGTAGCTCATAGTAGTTAACATTTGACTGAACTTCCTACAGCAAAGAAGCTGATTAAAGAAATATTGCAGCAAGGACTAAAACACTACACCCCCTTTTTCCTTACTGACAAATTGTTACAGTGATAAACGCTGGCAGATATATCGCAAAGCATCTGAAGGAAAGGAAATGTAGTGTTTGCACAAAACTTCATCATTTTGTTTAGTCTTAGAAACTAAAGAAAGAAAATCAGAGGCAATGGAAGTGAGTGCAGCTGTTGTATTTATTTATTCCCACGGGCAGTGCCATGATGACAGACACTCTTGTAGTGCAGCTTTTGCACAGCATTTCATGTTTCCCTGGAGTCTATCATTCCCACACAGCCGTGCAGACACTCAGCGATTTTCAGAACCAGATCCTTACCCATTTTCACATTCTGCGTTATAATAAATCACCTGTTATAATGTTTTGTTAACTCACGAGTAAATAAATTGAAGTGTGGTCTGCTTCCTCTGTGAAGCACTTGATGCATTCAATGCACTGTGTTCATGAGAATGTATTCCTCCGTCTTTATGCAGGTGGATGAATTCATGAGCCACGATGCTTACACAGAAGTCGTTTGAAGCCTCCTGCAGAAAGTAGCAAGATATACAACTATAGCCTTAAAATCTTACATGGGGGGGGTTGTTAAGATTTGTAAACTCAGGGTTATGTTTTTCATATACATTACTCTAGCCATGATGACATCTGCAGCGGCAGTGGCTTTAACTAAGTTCAGTCCTTGCCTCTTGCCGTAATTAATTTTTAACCTTACAAAAAGCTGCAAAAAAAATGGTCATTCTTGCCAACTGCTCACCACCTCTTGTCAGTACCCTCTCATGACTAATGGCTTTGCACTAAGTTACAAATCTATTAAATCTGGCCCAGTAAAGCAGAGATACAATATTAGAAACAACACATGGGACATTCAAAAGTGGGTAAAACAGGGTTTGCGTTTATTGGAGCTAGGACTGATAGCACCCGTCAAAGAGCGGGAGGTCTTACCTTTTCTGGGACACCTTTATACTCAGTAGACAGAGACACTTCCAGAGTGGTACTCTGCCAGGATAACTTAAACACCCGGTTTAGAATAAGACAAAGTGCTAACTAGCCTTGCCTCCTTTCTTTTGACAGGGAGCCCAGCTGCCAACCTTTTGGCATTACACTGGACTGTACATACACTTAACTTTATATAGGGTGAAGCTAGTCAAGAACTCTCTTGTCTTTTGTGAAAAAATGTCTGAATTCAGAAAATTCAAGAGGTGCACAGATTATAGGAGATATAATTTTATGCCAGAAGGCTGATAAAAAGTATACATCTATATATTTTACAAGCTTTTTTTGCTAGATCATTGGAAATGGTTCTACAAAGATCTTAATCATAGTTTTCCTTGACCATGCCATTCTGAAAAATGTACATGGCTTGACACTCTCAAATACTGGAATATTCTGTTTGGTCTTTGTGATGATTATGTATACCACACTGGAGCAGACATTCCATGTCCTGTACGAGCACCCTACTGGAAGGAACACAGTGCAGGCTATTTACTGATGTAAAGCTTACTTTTCTGACTGTCCCACCGCCAGTAGACTGATTTATCTGTCCTTTCAGAAAGGTCTGGGATGGGATTTGAGAGGTCACTGGTCTCAGTGGATATCTGTGCCACATTCTGAAGCACGAAGAGCAAGAGATTTTTGCGGGGGATCAGAAACGAGTTGCACAACAAAAATTTGGTGAACATTTCTGTGGAAGCAGAAATCTTCTGCATAGACTCCTTATATGCTGTCTGCGGAGTTACAACCTGCACAGAAAGAAATAAAAGCAAGAGGTAACAGGAGTGAATATTCCTTAAAACTGCACATCTTCAGTCAGCACGCCGCTGCTTACTCACCAGTACGGAGACCGCGGGACTAGAGCCTGCAGCTGTATTCACGACTCTGGGGAGTTTTCCCTGTGAGGTCTCGGGCAGCACGGCTGCGGTAGGAGCGTGCTGGGAAGCACAAGGGGTTGCCGGTGCCTCGGGCCCTCCTCGGGAGGGTCTGGCAGCCGCTGCCCTCCTGGGAGCCCATCTGGACCGGTGAGATCCGCAGGCTCTGCGGTGCCGTCCACCGTGGCCAGCAGCAGGTCATTCCCTGTCCTGAAATATTGATGAAGCAATCCAGCAGGAAGAACCTCACGGAGAGGCTCATCTTGTCTTTGTCTGTGCTCCTTCCCTGCCGAATTTGCAGGTAGGACAGATGGTGGCTGCACAGGTGACAGACTCTGCTCTGCACTTTGGGTGGCACTGGTGCCAACTTGATCCGACCTCCAGTGGAAAGAAACAGAAAAAGACACCCATGCTATTCCCACTGCTAGGGAACATGCCTGCAATTGCCTGCTATTACTGCTTGTGTAGGAACGATAACCTGGCTATTAAAAGAAGCAAATAAAATAGAAATGCCTGTGCTGAAGACAGTGTGTCGATACCATCAGCCTGGATATCAAGAAATCTCAGATCAGAATCAATAGAAAATATGTGGTCAAAATCTGTGCTGCTGAAGGTGTGATCTCAGAACAATGAGCTCTATATCTAGGAAAGAGACAATAAATAACCTCATGTCAGCTTCTTTATGAAGTAAGGCACAAGCTTGGATACAAAGAGTGCTCTGCCCATGCTCTGAGCAAGTTTGCCCTGCCATTTTTAAGCAACGGGCCTACACTGAATATAAATGCATACATAACTCCGAGCTCTTCAATATTGTCCAAAAGACAATTGCTGGCTGAGTAGAAACCTAACAGAGGGTGACAGATCTGGGAAGCAAGTAGAGCAGAACCTCTCTCAGCAGGCCCCATCTGCACTGTGGGGACTGTACCTGTGGTGTTGATTTGAGTCAGCAGACCCGGGAGAAGACAAATAATAGGATTTGTCTTTTGTTTAATAGAAGGAATAATGAGGTGTATGTCATTGGGAGGGAGATTTTTCCTATATTTTGGAATTTACAGGCCAGTGGACAGCAGGAGTTCTGAGATTTTATTGAATGAGATACACGGCAAGTAAAATGTTCTACATGAATTAGAATTTTATCTGAGTCCTGATTAGTTACGCGTTTTGAATATTCTCAGGCTTTAGTAGAACTCATTTACTTTTCCTTCTCACCTTCCATTATGTTGTTTCCCTCTACTTAGTGATTTTCCATACTTCTTCCCAAGATTCAGCATTGTCCTCTAAACTCCTCTTCGACAGTTTGAAAAATGTTTCTCCAATGCAATTACGCTAATGTAGAACTAAGGACAAGAGTTTCCACCATCTTTGCTGAAGTGATAGAGCTGTTCAGCTCACCCCCACCAAACAATGTCATTGTTTCCCATTAGAGAGAAACGGTCTGGGGTGGGGAAAGGGCAGAGAATTATGAAGGAAGTTTGGAAAAGTATCCCTACAGGACAAAAAAATGTTCCCCTTCCTAATGAGATCAATGAGCAAAGCAGCTGCTAGAGCAGTATTGTACCCAAGAGGCTTGAACTACATCGGGAACCCCAGCATCTGCGGAATGCAGTCCACCAAGCAACCCTTCGATTCTCTGACCAGTGTCAGCTTCTTGAGCGTAAACCCTCGGGGGCATGTGCCACAAGGTCATAAGCATCCAGCCTACGTCAGCAGACCTCTATAAATTGTACTCATCTGCCAGATTCTTACTGTATAAGTCAATGAGGTCTGCAGGTTTCTAAATGGCTTTCAACTTGCTTGCCCTCCCGTTAAATGCAAGATAACGTATCTGACTGCTTAAAGGTTTTATTGTCAAGGCATAAAACTTTTTTCCAAATTATTGGCTTTTATTTTCCAGGTTGTAAAGTGTTCAAATAAGCAAATCTGATTTGATTTTACCATATTCTATTGCTCCATGACTAATTTACTTTTATTGCTTCATAAATGAACTCCATGGACATTTCACTTAGTTCCGAGTGCATTTTTTATGAAAGTACTCTATAAAGTTTTGTTTGTGGAGTGATAATATTGAACGTGTTGGCATAAGCTACAAAGCCCTAAATGGCCTGGGATTTGTTTTTTTTCTTTCCTTTATATTTTAAGCCATTGAGTTCACCTGGAGCATTTCTGTTGTCAGTTCCAGTTTCAGCAACGGTCGGGAAAATATTTGCTGTGAAGAATGCTCAGCTCTAGAACTTGTTTCCCAGCTGGACTACTAGTCCTGCTAGCCTTTAGGGCACAGAGCAAAGCTTATCTGTTTACCTGTGCTTCTTCCTAAGAAAATCCATGGGGCTTGTTATCTTAGCAGACTTAGTGGGGAAATTGGTTAGATGTGAATTTCCTAGAGGGCTTTTGTGCTCTCGGATACTAATTAGCTTCGGGATTCTCTTTTCTGTAGCAGTTGTTGGTAATATGTTGTGAATTATTTATTAGGCTTTTTGTGAATGTAAATCCACCCAGATGCTGGGGCAGTGGGCACATGTTTTATAGATATGAATGTCAATCAATAAATAAATAGCTGTGAGTGCTTCTCTGTAGAGGAGAGTCAGGAAATGATCAGAAGAATGGGGAAAAAACCACAAGGAGTATTTTGACACTAAGAGCCCTTTTTTGGCTGGCGTCATAGCTTTTTTTCCCCCAATATCCTCTAACTTCTATTGTGGTATTTCGTAATAAACTGTGTCAGCACTGTAAGGGGCAGGTGCCATGGTGCCATTTGCGGAAGAACTTCAAATGGATTGCATTTTGCAGCGTGATATGGACATATTGATTACAAGGACACACCCAACAAAAGTCATCTCCATTCAAAGTGTTTTACCTTCAAAATCCAGGTACAAGACCTTGAGCTTTATAAATAATATTTTATACTACAGACAGCCTTCTTTTCTCTGTGCAAATGATCCAAGAGCAGATATGGGTACTTTTACTCATCATTTACAGCTGTCCAACAAATATTCCCTGTGAATGTATTTCAGACTACAGGTGGTTCATGAACTATTCAACTATTCCTGACTGTATGCTCCTCTCAAGGCTCTGACTCACATTCACTAAGCAAACAGCTGTGGTGGCTAAGACCTTACTGCCTCTTCTCCCCCCATCCCAGCTGTTTGTTACTGACCTTTTGCCAGAAATTCTTGCTCCTGTTCCAGATACAGCAAAACCTGCTACATCTCAGCTGCTCCAGTTCATAATCTGGCGTCTTACTGCAAAACAACTTCTATTGCTAAGTTAAGCTCATGTACAGGACTGTAAAATGGAACAGCTGAGGTGCAGTAAAATGCTCTATTCTGCCAGCTCTGCCATTGGAAGCCATATCTTCTTGCAAGAAGTGCTGATTTAACTAGTTCAGCAAGACCTACCAGAGCTTGTCTGTCAGTGCTGTCCTGACCATGTACTAGCCACCACATTTCTTTTACATGTCTAAAAACATTATAATCAAAGTTGAGAACTTTCGATGCAGGTAGTAATGCCAACTGCAGTACCGTTGCTACAACATTTGACAGCTTTTGTCACCTGCATGGGTGTTACATATGTATTTGCTTAAAGAGTAGCATTTCTCTACTCTTCAAAGAGACAAACACCCCAAATTCATTGAGAAGCAAGGACATATGAACTTATGAACATAAGATGGGGAAAGTGAATCAGAATGTGCAAAACTATTCTCAAATCGTTACCCACATCTACCTTAAGATAGTTGAAATATAAACTGTTTAAAACTGGCTGGGGGAAAACTAGCAAATGAAAAGAATGCTGTGGAAATAGAAAGGGCATAAATCCTAGCCATACACTGACAGTAAAGTAAAACCATGCATTTATTTATATCAGGTTTCTGAATGTAAAATAGTAAAGTGAACAGGAAAAAAAATCATGGTGTTTTTTATCCTTTCAGCGTAAGTGAAACACGTAAAGGATGGTTGTGCAAAAATAGCTACTCTGACTTAGATGACTATTAAGTATAGTACCTATTTTCAGGGATGTTCCTTTCAGATTTGCCCTGTAGCTACCTGTGTACAAGGGAAGGTCATATGCCATGTGTATCGTTCTTGTTCCCTTAATGGATTGCACAAGGATTAGAGCAGCAAAGAATTCGGTCAGATATGTATGTTTCCATGGGAAGAAAATATCTCCTACTCCAACTGAAGTCAATTCCTTATTATACTTCAAAAGGTGGAAAACATCCAGACAGAGAATTCCCAGGGTAGGAATCAGTTGTTCTTTATAAATATGACAGTAAAAGGCAGCACTCTGTTGAATTAACACTCACCAGACAAACAGGACAACCACTGAAACACAGCCCAATTTGCATTGTTTTACAAACATAATGTGCTGTGAAGTAGACTAAAGCAGCTGTTACTTAGAAATAAACTGAAGAGAAATTCAAATGATTTATACTGTTAGACCTTTCTCCATTAACAGCTGCTTCAGACCTTTTGCCTTGAGGGAAAATACAGATGGATTTTGCAATACAAAAAGCACAATACATTGGACTTCAATTATTGGAAATAACCAAGTTTTTAACGAGGAAAGATTAATACCAATGATGCAGCTTAATAGGATTTTCATGAAAACAAATTACTTTTTTTAGCATGCTCACAGCTTGGGATATAGGCATGTTTGGTATATAATTACTCTAATTACAGGGAAAATTGAAGGAATTTGGCTATAATTGCCCATTATCTGGTTGTCCTGAACGTGACAGTCACCACACCTATTTTTGCAACAGCAGATTTCCAAAGGGCAATACCATACTGGTGACTCTCCATTCTGCTGTATGGTTATTGATTATGCTTCCAGCTTACAAGAATTAGTGCTTTCTGAATGTAGTCTCATCCTCCGGCACTCGCTTCTTCTGATGCCATGCCTTTGACTTCAACTAGGAGATACACGAAGAAAGGAAAAGGTGTAACCAAATTTATTATTTACCTACAGCGACTTTTCTATGTTGTGTTTCTGCTGCACTTCATATGTACAACAACTTTCCATGCAAAAAGTGTACAAAGCAAAAGCTTTTATTTGTTCCTGGAGGAAGCTGGAGCCTTTAAAGTACAAAATTTTAGAAAAGGGTATATTTTGTCTTTTCTTAAACTTTCCTTTGGACCCTGAAATTACAGAGTCACAGAATTACAAAATGGCTGAGGTTGGCAGGGACCTCTAGAGATCATCTAGTCCAACACTACAACTCAAGCAGCTTGCTCAAAACCTTGACCAACCGAGTTCTGAATATCTGTGGGAATGGAGACTCCACAACATCTCTGGACAACCTCTTCCAGTTGTTGTTCAACCACTTTCACAATAAAAATATTTTGTGTTGTTCATATAGCTACCCACAGTAAATACAGATTAATGAAAACATGTAATATCTTAACTATTGTTTAATAATGTATTGATTTTCATTTTTGCTTCCATGGCTTATAGACTCAACCATTATTCTTCTTTTGTTACCCTCATCTATACCCCTCAGTGGATCCAGTCAACCCTATTTAAGTTGAGACACTCTTGCTTTTTTTGCAATGGGGGTGAGATTTTGTACCAGGGAAATAAAACCTAGAGGAACTATTCTGTTTTTACACTACCTACAAATAGAATTTGGCTGTTCCTATCTAACTTAAAACATGCCTCAATTACTATCAAATTCTTAGCTTCAAAATGCGATATGCTTCATGGGAAAAATATGCGACAACTACCAAATATACCTAGCTACAGTAAGTTAGGGGTCTTCCCGAGGTCAGTTTGGAAGAAAAAAAAGTGTGTAATTAATGTATTTCTGTAAGGAACCATCTGACTTCCTGGTTAAGTTTTCAAATCACTGGAACAATCCCATAAGGAAATTCTGGCCATTGCAACAGCTTTGCTTACTGTGTACCCTTTCACAGCATCAAGCAGTCCAGACAGCAAAACAAAATCAGGCCAGCAGAAATGCCAAAAATCTCATCTCAGTTATACTAGACTTCCCTTGGAATAAAAGAATTTGGAATTTCAAACTCATTTTCCACCATGTAGCATGCATCATTCAGAACAGCAGGAGGACCACAGGTTAGGACAGGCCTGTGGAATCTTTCTATGGGCTCAGAAGATGTTGTTCTGTCTCTTGGAAGGAGGGTCTGGAGGTACGAATACTCTTGTATTTTCCTACAGCCAAACCCCACCACTGCCAATTCCATGTTGCCCAGAAGAGACCTAAAATTTGCCATCAAAAAAAAGTTGGATCACCCTGATTAGAACACTGACATTTATTTATTTATTAAAATTCAGGAATGAGACTCAGCTCCCATAGAAGCTCATCAGTGTATCTGCATGGTCTTTTGTGGAAGGAGTATAAGATCTTAAATAAACTCTTGATGCAGTAGACAGCTGTCTGGAAAAAAAAAACCAAACAAAAAAAAAAAAACCCAAAAAAACCCAAACCAAAGAGGGAATACCTGGACTTCTTATTAGACAGCTATAGTTTGCTATTTCAGAATGAGTTGCATCCCCAGTGATCGGAGACAAACAAACTGACCCAAGAGATCCACTTTGCCTCTCACTTCTAGGACAAGGCTGTTGTCATACAGCGGCATGGATTTGCGTGCATCTGTCTATACATCTGGGGTTCGGTATGTTTAGAGTCAGCTCACTGGGGGGGCATACAGAGGGTGAGAAGACAAGGTAGCACCTGATATGTGTGCTGGGTTGCAGTCACCCAGAGACCTAAGAACTAATGTTCTCCAAAAGAAAGGCAAATATACGAAGAGTGTACGTATTTATACAGCTAGGGACGCCAACTGGCAGCTCTACCTGCATGTCTGCTCCCTGGGAGAACACAACCAGCCAGGCAGCTGCAGGAGCCTGGCAGGCTCCCCCCTCCCCATCAACACCATTCACACAGGGAAGGAGAGAAAAGGAAGGAAAATTGAATATAGCTCTCTCCACAGACCCGTGCCCTGAACAAACGGATGATACCTCTCCGCCTCCTCCCAACCTACTCCTTTTCCCTGGAGCAGTTTTCCCAGGTCAGGAACAGACTGTGCCATCTGCCCTGGCTGGAGGAAGGAGGTGAAAACCCCAGGGGAGCAGACAGAGCCTGGGAGGAGGTGAAACTGCTATGTAAAAGCCAAAGTGCTTGGGGTGAGCTCTGGTTTGAGCAGAAGGACAAAGCAGAGCAACACGAATGTTATTAAGGTGGAAACAAGCCCAATGGGAAGCAGCCAAAATGCCCTTTTAAGTGTCACTGCACAGTAACACAGCTGGCCCGTACCTGCAAGCCAGCTTCACAGGCAATGGTGCCTTTATCCTTGTCAAAGCCTGCAAAGTGTCTCCTCTGAGCACTTTCCTGAAGGCATTCAAGCCACTGCCGCTCAGGGGCTATGCGTTTTCACGCTTGTGCTCTCCTCCTTCCACCTTCCACCTCCCCAGCCCATCTGAGGCCTTAAGAGCTCTAATACAGATATTTGTTTAGTGGTTTGGTTTAGCTCTTCTAAACAGGCGAGAAAGTAAACCTGAGCTTTCAGCAGCATGACTCACTTGAAAGCTAGTTTTCATGCCCAGCACAATAGCTGAAGTCAGGATCCATTTTATCATGTGCTGTAAGAGGGTTCCCAGCTTCGTTCTCAGCGGTCCTACAGCTTCACGTGCTGTAGGAGGATGGCAGGGGAGCAGGGGAGCAGCCCACACGTACAGGTATCCTCATGCCCTGCCAGGCTTCTGCAGAAGCCTTTTTTCTGGGATTTCTCTGCTCCTGCAGATGGGCATGTTGGCGGATCTATAGCAGCCCTCAGGAGAGGCAGGGGCTTGAGGATTTGGAGACATAAGGGCAAATTCTTCTCTTGAACCCACGTGGTGGACTGAAGAGAAGAAATCAGCCGTATGAAATAAAGACAGGTACTGTGACTCTTTCTCGTAGGTAAATATTTCTTTAATCTTTTTTTTTTTTTTTTTTCTGAGGGTTATTTTTTGGTACATCCAGCTGTGGCCTGTAGCAGAAAGGAATATCTCATAATGAGCTCTGTTATAAATGGCTCTGAAACACAGAGTGTTGGAATGCCACTAAAAATATTTTGTCTGTGGCTTTTGCTAAGGCTCAGCTCCTCAGGAAATACTTTCATTGTTTAATGCTGTCATTTTGTACATATCCAATATTTTCTTAATCTGTCACTGGGAATAGTTTATTTATAACAAGCTTATTTTCCAATTGCATGCTGTAAATATGTCTTAACAGTCTTGCCAAAAACACTAACTATTCACTATAACTACTCAGTTATAGAGATTTAAATGGTTTATTAGCTTTTAAAAATACCAGAAGTATGTGTCAAATCCTCCCTTACCCCCCTTTTTTTCCACTGAAATAGTGGACATACAAGTTTGGGTCAGGAGTCACTCTGTTGATTAAACACAGTTATAAAAATGAAGGACTGATTGTGTCTTTAGATTTAGCCCTGAGTTTGTCATTCAAGTCTGTCCAGAAGTAATTCCAAGGGGCAGTGGGACTTCAAGACACCTAGTCCATGTTTCTTCCTCGCTCCTTAAAAAAATTTGCCCCTAGCCTATAATAAAAGCAGCTTATGGCAACTATAAGACACGAAGTCCAGCTGCTCTTGATGAGGAATTTTTGGGGAGACTCCAGCGCCATCATTAGGGCATCTCTTGTTCTCCCTTGGAAGATGTGAAGGGAGAGAAAAAGACCCTCTGTTTCTTATGTCTCAGGGTTACTGAATAGAATGCCTGCTGAATTTTACAGCTGGCAACCAGGTAAGGCTTATAAAACGTGTTTCATAAGCAGCACATCCCATAGCATGTATTCTGCAACGGGATCCTGTTTGTTTGGAGGAGCTAACTGATCAAAATTAGCTCTCTGTAGAGTCTTGTACTCTTTAAATATTATTAAGTCTATATACGTGTGCCTGTGTGCGGGTGTGTGCGTCTATGTAGAGAATAAAAATGAAGCTATGTGGAATACAGAGGACTTGTTGAAACATTCATATGTCTGCCAGCAAGTCTGCTGACAGTTTGGGGTTTTTAAATATATTTACACAGCTGTAATATATATACTTTTATGGGGAACATTTTCCATCATTAGCTTTCCAACAGGTTAAGAAGGTTATTCATAGATATATCTACACACAATGAGCCAAATTCTGGGCTCAGCTGTAACGGTGTAAATCCAGAGTCACTCCATTAAAACCAACTGCTTTTGCTTTTTTGTTGGGTTGGGGTTTGGCTTTTTCTTTTAATTTGTACCAGGTAACAGAGAGGAATTTGTCCTCCCTGTATTCTGAGATCCCAGCAAGACTGCTGACCTTCTGTACTCGAGCAGATAATCTACCGGTCATTTCTGTGTCATAGCTGTGGAAACAGCCTGCCGGCTCTTAGTGCGTTCTGCAGTCATATGCTTTGACTGATAAGATGATAGGAATCAATCTTTCTGAAAGCAATGTCCAAGGGCCGTCTCTAGGACTGTTTTTAATTCATAAGTGCTGCCTCTATCACAACAGTGTCTTAAAAAAACATCTAGAACTTCCCCAGGTATTTATTCCTCCCAACTAAAATCCGTATACACATTTTAGCCACACCTGGGGCAAATTGTCATTAAAAGGTCATTAAAATGTCATTAAAATTGTGATATGGGCCCAAAACTGATCTTGCCTCTACAAGTGGAAATCTTCTGTAACTGCACTTCAGTCATTAGCAAGTAATTCTAGATTTCTGCTGCCTTCACAGAGGTGGGAATATGTTCTTCTTCGTCGAGTCGCTCTTTTTAACTAATATAGTTAGACAAGTCTTTAGAGCAAACATTCTTTTTCGGCTGTGTCAGGAGATTTTTAAAAGCTACCTTGTCACTTGTCTTAATGTGGCAGCTTTATGGCTGTAGGGATGCTGTCTCTGAGCGGCTCCTGCACGGCCGTTTCTTTCCACTGCAAGAAAGTTAATGGATAAAAAGGAGCTGGGAAGGACTAAGTCGTGCTGGAGCTACAGGGCTTTCCACCGAGAGTGAACTGCGTTGTTTTCAGGGTTGCATTAAATTAACTATGTGGGAGGGAATAGTCAAAGTCATCTGAGAAACCTGGGACACACTCCTGTGGTATATGAGCAAATTAAGCGGGCTGTAAGGCCTGGGTGAAACTTGGACGCTGCCTAAACTGAACGATATCTCTATCAAAGCAACGTTTTTTTGCAAAAGCTAGTTACCAAACAGTAAGTTCCCACACAACGTGGCATTCCATCTCATTGCAGGACAAGCTGCAAGACAAACACAGAAATCACTGAAGTGAATTAGACTGGAAACTATCTTCTACAGGGGCCAAACCTTCTCACATATTTCTACCCTACCAGACAGAGCTAAGCCCTGACCCCTCACTTTAAGTCTCTCAGCAAGGGTGGAGTAAGCCCCAAATAGGCTGCTACATTTCCAGTTTAATATGGGGCTTCCTTTGAATACAAGGACCCAGGCTGAAATATGGGGACGGCGCCTACTTCTGCATTTTCTATAGGTTTTTTAGTAGGAGCCACTGGCTTTGAAACTGAAGTATGGGCAGCCCTCCAGCCTCCTGCACCCTGCTCTGCCCAGCCCAGCCCTTGCCACCTCTAGCCAGCCCTGCCTGACAGCAGCAGGGACAGCAAGGGCACCCCAAAGCAAGGGCACCCCAAAGCAAGGACACCCCAAAGCAAGGGCAACCCAAAGCAAGGGCACCCCAAAGCAAGGGCACCCCAGCAAGGGGACCCCAGCAAGGGGACGGGCACTGGCGACCAGAAAACCCTTGCTGGGTGCTCAGGGCAGTGCCTGGGTGGCAGGAGGTGAGCGACCAGCGGGAGAGAGGAGGGTTCCAGGTGAGAGATGGGTCTGAGCGGTCTCGGAGCTGCCCGGTGGGCTCTGCATGCCAGGCTGCTCCCCAGGCTTGGCCGCGTCCTCTGCCCAGAGCTGGGACTCCCTGCAAATCCCAGCTGCCTTGGAGGTCTCTTACAGCTTGTGCAGAATAAATACCCTGTGGAAAGTTATTCCCGCGGTCTGGTTACACACCAGGTTCTGTCACATACAAAGGAAGGGGGAGGATTTTTCAAGGAAAGGTTATTAAAGTCTGTGATAAGGCACTAAGAAACCCAAACATAAACTCCTTCAAAAATAATAGTAACTGTGTGAGAAATTCTTCAGGTGTTTGTATAGTGTAGCCCTATATAACGTTACAGACTGTAGTCCTGAATGTCGTAATCTTAACCATACACCAGCATGTGTTTTTAAATGTGATGCATTTTGATGTCCTGTTTGCATTGGACTCACTACTGTAGGTCTCTGCAGGACATTCTGTTTACAAAAGAGATTACCAAAAATAAAAATTACAAAACAAAGTGGTGTAAGTTACAGAAATGAGAGTAGGAATGCCTCACTCCGGAAGTTTTTGCCACAAGTCCAGATATAAACAAGGCCAAAGGGACTCAGTATAAATCAAGTTATTTTCCTATTACCTCAGTAAGACAGGAGCTCAACAGCTATCCCGGCCTTATTTTACAGGCTATAACCTGGAACTAGTTTAAATCTACTTTAATTCAGTTTGTAGTTCATGAAACAGCTGTATTGAGATGGAAAATTTTTGTGTTGAGCTCTTTACCTTCTAGATGTAAAAAGGCTACTCTTATAAATAGTAGTTCTTGCTTATGAATTATTTGTCTCTGCCTTTCTACAAGCCTAACGAGCAAAGGCAGCTTTTGAAAATTGAGCCCCTTTCCATGCCATCAAAGGTGGACTGAGCTCTGACTTTTGCACAGCCTTGCTATTATACATATGTTATCAGTGGGAGAACATTGAGTTTTTCTCTCTGTCTCTCCTTTCCGCACTCTTTCACTCTTTACCCCCTCCACCCCCAAATTTCCAATTTATTGCACTACAAGTTTACAGTTACATATGTGCCGCTCTTGCTTTACCTTTTTTTTTTTTGTTTCCTATCTGTTTAGTTACTCCCCCAAAGTTTAACCCATGTGAAGGTGTCACATTTGGCATTCAGGGCACTGCTGAACAATTACTGCTGTTCACCTTATTCCTCATCCCTGCTGTAAGTAATTTGGGCACAACTTGATAATGTCCTTAGTTTCTACTATAGTAGTATATAGTAGTCGTGTTCAACATCAGGGTCCCTTTAGCCTAAATGCTGTTCAACTAAATAGGCTGTAGCTATATGGCACAGCAGAGTGCAAGGAACTAGGAGAATATAGGTTTGTCAGTGTGCTATTTGCCCAGATTAATCACCTTCCACAACAATTTTAATGGTCAAACACCGTGCTGGTCAAACACTTTTACTATACGGATTCTGGTTTGGGGCATGTACAGAGCTGATGAGGACTTCAGGCTAATGCACCATGGCACTCTGCATATGGATAGCAACAGTCCCTACCCCAAAATTGCTTACGGCCTGAATAAGCGAGACAGACAAAGGGTACATGGAGAACAAAGACACAGAAAAGAGAATATCTATGGTCAGAGCCATGAGCTTGCTCTTGAGACGGAGCCTCCGCGCTCAGCCGGACTGCGCACCCGTGCTGCCCGAGTAGCAGAGGCAGTCCTGCGCACGCAGCGGAGTTGTGAAACCTAACGCAGCCAGGCAAGCTCACACCCTTCCTAATTACTTTGTGCAAATAATTTCGTGAGCAAAGCATTGTTCACATCAGCACTGGAAGGAAACAAATAAAAGACCTTCTTGTTTCAACAGCTCCTGGCTATAAGCCTACTATGAGCCACCTTTGTGCAATAGCAGGTCTAGGTTGCCCATGAGGACCCCTGCACTGCTACAGTGCTACAGAGCCTGACTGCAGGGAAAAAATCTGCTACAGCAAGGATTTACTGCCCCGGGGCAGGTGATACACTCTGGTTCATGGGTATAAATTCCTGCAGATAGGAGAATTATTTTGTCCCACAGCCATAATACACGCTGATTTGTGTCCTAGCTGGGATCTACTGTGCTCCTTGCTGATGGCTGGCTGTAAAGCATAAGTGGAACCTGTGCTGGCTGACAATATTGCAGTGGCAGATGAGTGCTGTGCTAATCACAAAGTATTGGGTAATCACCACTCTGTTACCTTGCCTTGCTGCTCAAGAATTAACTCACCTCTTCAGATTAAGGAGCAAATTTTATTGCAGCCAAACTCCCTGGTTTTGTGCTGCTTCAGAGAGGACTCTGGCCTGAACTTGGCCCTACGGATGTTTTTCTGAAAGGTTCAGAATAATATAAACATGTAAAGTCTATACTTCATTTTGGAAAAATTGGCCATTGAATGTAGGTATTCAGTTCATCTTCAAGAAATGTGAACCACAGATCAACTGAGCTTAATGGTTCTCATTTTTTACCCTATAACAATTAGTGCTGTGTGACATGACCAGCCACATCACTGGCATTTTTCACTGTGACTGGAAAGTCTTTCTGTAAGGGCCTAATCAATAGTTACCCACAAACACATACATATTCATTTAAAAAAGTATATATTTGAGAAAGCAAAATACTAATTTTTTGTGGAGCAAGATGCTCAGTTCAGGCTATATGCAGCAGCATCAGAAGAAACAAGGGCGGTTTACCACAGCATATGTGTCACAAAAGCTGCTGGTACTCAGCTGAGCATCTGATTTCTCTGTTTGGAAGAATGGTCCACTGGGTGCAGTTAAAATGCAAAGGAGAATATTTAAAAAAGGGCAATCCTGTGTGAGTGACTAAACAGTTTCTTTGAAGCTCGAATCTGACACATATTTCAGAGCTCAACTGAAGCAAAAATCAATTCTCAGATTACTCTTCTTTCTAGCTTTGGATGAACTTGAAAGAAGAGCTGACATCAGCATGTACAGACAGGTCCACAACCATTTCTGGGCCCTTTGCATTTCCAGAAACAGGCAAAACCAACGAACACAGAGGAAATCTCCTGGCAAACAGAGCCAGAACGTCGTCTCCATTCCCTCACTCCTTTCACCTACCTCGAGGGACTGACCCCTGGGAGACCACCGCTGCTTTGTAAAGCTCCCGACTGAATCACTGTCCCCTGGGGAATGTAAACTACAGATTCCAACAAGAACAGAGACAGCCTGGCTCTCCCTCCCGCGCCAGCAGCTCCAGGATCAGAGAAGTTCAGAGATGTGTGTTATTCCTCCTCCTCATCTCCCCTCCAGCCAACAAACCCTCCCTCTGCCTTGACAAGTGGGGGAAGAAGGAGGAGGTGGAGAGAGAGGTGCGAAAGGAAGAGCACTTCATTGCTTACCCAGAGAAATCCCCGGTAGATTAAGGCCACTGAATCACCGCTCAAGCAAAACCCGGGGCTGATATCTAAAAGCGTTAAACGGTGTGACCAGCTTTGCAGGTGGAGCCTGAGGTCCTGCGGATGCATGGGCTGAGGTCCTGGTCCAGCACACTGCTCCACAACGAGCAGTGGAATTCGCCGGCCAGGGATTGCCACAAGGGATCCGCAGCATCATCTACCCTTGACCATGTGATACTGAGGGCAGGCTCCTGTCCTTACCCATCCTATGGGCCATACGTCCAGGAACCACACCTAGCCTTCGGACCCAAGCCCTTACAGAAAAAGTCCATGTGCCTGAAGGCCTTTGAAGACTGCAGGGCAGCAATTTTCAACATGAAATGCCATGCTCAGTGGTGAAAAGAGTTTTGTGGAAAGTTTATTCACAATTATTCCTGTTTAACTGAAAAATAAATGCGCAGTGTCATGTTTTGATTACCTGAGTGCCGCAGCTGCATTAAGAAAAGAGATCTGCCCAGCAGCAGGGGGTTCACAGGCTCTTCCCACCACTTTATGTTCTGCTTTGAGCAACATCCAAACTAATCCAACATTTGTGATCCTCTTCCTAGTGTTGTTATGAGGTAACGGTCCTCTTAATCTAAGTCTTATCTGCCCAGCTGCAGTTTTTGTATTTTCCTCTGACTGTGCTAGTCACATGAGATCGAAGGACATGAGAATTTAGTAAATCTTTTAGAGCTTAAGATTATGAAGGGTGGAATTTGTTTCATCAGTTGACTTTATTAATGCTCTGCAGTCTAAACTGGATTTGAACTTGAAGTGAGTAACACTTCCTAACGACAGAAATAAAATGCAACGTGAGAAATACATAGTTTATTAATGTCTATTAGTTTTCATTTATAATAATGGAGATTGATGAACTGTACAACAAACAGTGAAGAAAAATAAAGTCTGTCTGTTTACTTCTCTCCTCCTCTATCCTTGCTTAAATAAGATATATTTAGGTATACATTGTGACTATTTTTTTTTATGATCCTTATTCAAGCAAAGCTCCAATAAAGGAAGAGAAATTAAGTTTTTCTCAGGTCGTATAAATCAAATATCATTGATTTATATAAATCACTTTTCAGGTGGCAACAGCTGTGCAGTTTATTAGGTTTTTAGGCATGAACTCTATCTTTACAGCACAGGGAACAGCGAGGCCTGGACTGTGGCTGACATTTCTGTGTGGTATGTGAATGAACATGTGTATGGATGTTTACGGATATGCAAGTGTTCCTCTGCAAAACACATCTTGCCAGAAACTTTTCTAAGGATTAGGCAGCTGCCCAGCCTCTGCAAACCTGTCATCATTTGCCCAACCTCTCTGGAAATTTTCTTCCCAGGAAATAGAGTGCTAATTGCTTGCCCAGAAAGGAAATTAATGACTCAACAATTGTGACCAACAGGCTGCATTTTGGAGATAGCCAATCCTGAGAAATGTCATCTTTGTCAGGCTATAATTTCCATTCTCTACTTGAGGGTTTGCTGAGTTTGGGTGGGCTTTTTTTTCATGGTGGAAACATATAAAATGCCACGTGTCTGCGAAATGTGTCAGAGGGCAGCTCACTGCCCTCGCTGGTGGGTGTACTGGAGCTATTCGTGCTGGGCCAGAGGCACCACTTTGGCAGCTGCGGTCCCAGCCCTGCCTCTGCCCCTTATCACATCCACGTTGGCACTGACGAGAAGCCAGAGCACAATTTCTATGGCACGGTACGTCAGAGCTCCACTTTGGAAGACGTCCCTGCCAAGCAGGGCTGCGCTGCTTTGATAACCCATTACTACACAGAGTTTCAGGGCAACATCAAGCAAGGAGGCAAGTTCGGGTTTTGCTGTGTGTTACAACAGTGAGAATGCGAAAAGGAGAAAGGTTTAATTTCTAACAACCTTCCTGGAGGTGAGGAAAACCAAAATGGGCAGTTGCTCTCCATCCATGAGGGATGAGTCATTAAACGTGAAGATATGTTTATTGCAGAGTATTTACAACTTATTTAACCAGATCGACTGGCCCATTGTTAAGGGCTTAGACACAGTCACAAGTCACAGTATTCTTCCACTTCTCATAAAAGCGGAGTAACCATTCTGTGACAGATTTATTCTATACAGGCGATTTTCTATCATAGATATTTTGTTGCTTGATCAGTACAGATCCCATTCTACTTATAGAGTTAAATGAACCTGCAGCCTGGAGTTGCAATGAAGACAAGTGTGTTGCCTTTTGCATGGCCCTTTCAGTCAAGAACAGTCCACCAGTAAAGCTCTGTTTTCCGAGATCACCAACTGCCAAAAGCTGAAGGGAGACAAAGGATAATTCTCTGATTTTGTGCAGTCTAGAAGGAAGACAGCATAAAATGTACCTGTGATGAATCGCATTAAATCTCTCCAAAGATAAAAGAAGTTGCAGGGTTTCTTTAAGGTAATGATAAGCAGGCTACAGGCATTTCTGTGTAACTATTTTGGTGAAACCAGGGCAGTGTCCCCATCAAAGGCTTTTATGACCATATCCAGCTCACTTTTACATGGTGAAATGTCTCTGGCTCTGATTATTATTTTATGTATTATAGAAGAGCCAGCAAGTTAACTCAATAGGAAGACAAGAGAGAACAAGGAAGAACCAGAAAAAAAACCAGAACAAATACTGGTAGCTATTCTTTAGAAATGCCTTAAAAGACTTTTACAGGATGAGTGCTCCCAGAGGACAGCTTAGAAGTGTCACTAAAAAAGTGGTTTCTAACAAGTTTCTACTGCATGAGGGGGAACAGGACTTTGCATATTCCTTTTAAATAAACAGGATGGCAACAAAGATACTCAGTTCCACAGAGAGCTAAAATGTATTTTCCTATTGGATCCTATCCAAAAGCTATTTCATGCCATGGAAAGATTGCCATTGATTTGAGTTCCAGTGAATGTTGTCCTTAAGTCCCAGCCAGAGGCTTCCATTGCAGCCCGCTTAATGCAACGCTTGCAGAGGAAGACATAGCCCGGCCTTCGTCTGCCCCACCGCCGGTCTGACTTGCCCTTAACAGCAGTGGCTCCCAAAGGTATAGCAGGGAAACAATGCAATTTCTTGCACACCTTTTGCTCATAAAGAGGAATCTAGTTTAAGAATTATTTTCCATACAGACTGTAGAGTATTCTATTTTTGAATAGAATTGAATAGTGATCTTGAAAATAGTATACTTTCTGTATCAGTAACTATAATTTCCTATTTACAGCTCTACCCAGATATGTCAGAAAGTGAAGTATTTATATCTTTAAGCTGAATGGCAATTCTATTGCATTAAGCACATACACAACTGCCTTACTGGCTGGCTTCTCTAGGTAGAGTACATAAACAAATAATATATATGAAGAAATAACTACAATATCCAAAATAATTTGCTTTCAGGCTCAGAACTAAGCAAACTTAGAAATGTATAAGGAAAATAATTCCTGGATTTCACTCACCTTTTACTGGGGATTAAAATCCTAGTAACACCCAGTCAGTGATGTAAAACAAGAAACGTGGTGTCTAATTTAGGAAAAGATATCAGATGTGAGGAAAAGAGTTGGAGGGAATGATGTTCAGGAAGCAAGGGTAATATGACAGATGATTTTGAGTCTTTTTGTGCAAGTTTCTTTCTTACATTTCAAGCTAAATGAAGTAGGTAGCCGCAATCTCGGCCAGCTCTCTGCCCAGCGATGCCCTGGGCAGCGGCAGGGGCAGAGCAGCACACGCCGAGCTCCGCATCAGCGTCAGGAGATGAGATCCTGCAGCGTGTGCAGCAGCCTCATCGACATCAGAGGCTGGTGCAGCTCCATCCCTCGCGCCTGTGAGCTATGACGTCTGCATATGGCGAGCCCTCACAGCTCCAAAGGATACCCCACGTGAAACCCCATCATTTAAATTCTGCCATACGCCTGTTTACTGAAGGGGCTGTGAGCCGTTAAAAGGAAAGGACCAGGAATTCCTTATTGTTTTGCAGGAGGGGGCTCTGTGTCCCAGACAGCTTTTTCCAAAATACGAAGGCAGAGTCGTAAACCTCAAGTACTGAGCTGGTCGACACCAGCTAGGAAATTCAATATCAAGGCTGCCGCCATGTCCTTGGTTGACCCTTTGATACCCTGGGATTCAAGAGCTTCAGCTCAGCCTGTGGTCTTGTGTATCATATGTGTCACAGTTCTTATTAACAGGGGTGCAAATTCTGCCTGCCTGCAACGCTTCTGCTTTATCCGGTGTGCAGCCAGGATGAAGCTGACCCACGGCACAAGCGAATGCCAAAATCCTGCCCTTCATGTCGCAGGTTTGCCCTGTCATTACCCCTCGTCTTTTGGGCAGAGGTCTGCACGGACTGATTTAAACCTTCTTTTATCATGTGACGAGAGACACAGAAATGATCAAAGAAACCATAAAGCAAGTGCTTACTGAGATGCCTGCTGCATCTGACCTACATTTCACCCATCTGTTACCAACCTGATTTATGGAAAAACGGAAATTGTAACATTTCCTGGAAACATAAACACTTGTAACTTGGCCTTATTTTGTCCAGTCACACCCTTTTTTTTGATACCTATCTGTCTTCTTACTAACCCAAGATACTTACACATAAGACCTACAATGATAAGGTTCCTAAGCCACAGCTGATTAGCTTCTCTGATGTCAGACACGAGAGACATACGACAGCTTAGAAGTCAGGATAAGGGAATGGTGGAGCAGCAGCAAACAGGAGAAATTACAGGCTTTGCTGTGTGATTGCCAGCTAGGAGCCTTGGCAGGTCAGTGATCTGAATGATTCTTTATGCAGAGCAGATTTGCAAGGAACCACGCATGTCTTCATGCTAATTTCAGTGTCAGAGCCATACGATGCCCCGTCATGTTAGGAAAAGGAGGGGAAGGAGCAAAAGTGCTGTAGAAAAGGGCCTGGGAAATGCAGCTTTAATAAATTCTGCTGCAGTATGCCATCTGTTCCAATGGGAAATCTACGCTGTCGTAAGTCTGAGTGTTGTGGCTAGGAAGACTAAGGGCACGCAACCCAAATTTGTAGATGCTGTGTTGTGAAAACTACAGAACAGAGCTGAGGCACTAATGTGACAAAACTGGATTCTTTTCTGGTTGGGAATACTTCTTGAGAATGCTTTTCTCTCCTTTAATTAATTTATTACATAAGCTCTGTAGGTGACAAGGTTTGTTACAAACAGCTACCACAAATATTGACAAAAAAATTGACCTGCGTTCATTCACTGTGAGTAGTTACTGAATATAGTAAAGTGTTTTCTACTCCTTCTGGTGGGCAGAACTTTTACAAAGGGAGGGATCTGAAGAAATGCCCAGACTTTGGGCTCTCTCTTGGAAAAAAAGCGAGAGAGAAGCTGACAATAAACAGGCCTAAAGTATCTGTGGATAATCTGAATCTTTCCTCTCTGTTTCTTTCCAGTCCTACCTGACTGAACAAAAGTTAACAACAAGATGCAATATAATTAATTATTTTTTAATTAAACTTCCTAGTGCCTGCAAACTACATTCATGAGCAAGGACTCCTTGAAGGTAGCAAAAAGAGACCAAAAATAAGTTTCTGTTCTATGGAATGTCTAATATAATCTCTTTGTTTCTATTTTTTATTATTCTTGTAGGCACAAAGTACCTGCTAAATGTTGCTTAGAACAGGGATAATCACGTCAGAGCCAGGATAATTTGTGTGCTCTGTGACAGAGCTCTTTTGAAAGCGGTTTCTGTCTTTCTTCTTGTCCAGTGTAACACAAACCTGTCCTAACACAAATACCGATGGACTGTCAGCTTAACATTTGCTTTTTGTTAGTACCAGTGATGTACAGTTCAGTCATAGAAATGCTGTGGAAATTTCTGATATCCTTGCAGGATTTCAGAACAAAGGTAACCTATTTTTTCAGAACAGCCACTATTCAGAAAATGTTGTAGCCCACCTAGAACTGGGACAGGAGCTAACACATATAGAACATGCAGCTACTTTTGTTAGTGTTAGGTATGCAAGGTCTCCCAAGCTCCCTTTAGAAAAGGCCTTCCTTTCCATATTGTTTGCAGCTTCACAGTTTGAAAAATCCTTTATTCAGCCATGGAGAAACATTTTGTTGGACTTTGTATATGTTCATATATGTTTATTGGAACAGTAAACAGAATAGATAAGCCTATTAAAAATCAAGCTACATCTCTAGGCAAGCAAGACTTGAATAAACAATGTGCAGACCAATGGTAAGATCAGAACATGCTCATAGCTAATGAGATAAAATAATAATGTATTATATGTACCTTTAAAAGTACAGATAATTGTGTGTAAATGTGCATAAAAATCCACTAGCTCATTCATGTAGGACAATTTCAAAATCAGGAATGTTGAATGGGCTGGAGGTGTAAGTCAGGTTCTTCACATACAGATGTTAGCAAGACTTTTCCAACATGTCATATTGCTTACAAAATCAATATCCTTTCTAGATGATCCATATGACTAACGTCATAAGACAGCAGAGTGTAGGGCTACTGATCAGAAATGGCTGACTTTCACATCCAGTGGTTCTATTGGATCAAATCCCTGGATTCTCTACCCAGTACCCACTGCTTTTGCATTTATTTAGTCCAGGAACCCACTCTCACCAGATTTTACTTGGGAGAATGCTCCTGGAACAAAGATGACCTTGCCATTAGGTGGTTCCAGGAACTGACCACTGACAGAAATGTGGAAGTCCGAGACTGTGTGTCCAGCTGTGCTGGGGCTTCTCTGCACTGTGGAACTGTGATTTGCCCACTCCTCTCAATGCTGGTCAAGGTGTAGTGTTAAAAAAAAAACAAACAAAAAAAACCCCAAAAAACGATGTCAGTGTTGACATCTATGAGAAGCAGAGAAAGTATACATTCTTCAAACCAGACATGGAATAAACTTTCTCTCTTCATCCTCCCCACACCTTTTGCCATCGGGTAGAAGAATGGGGAGGACACTGGGGGAGGTGGAAGAAAGGAAGACAAGGAAGCTCCAGCAGCACTCAGAGGAAGGAGGTTTGCTACAGCAGGGAAATGTTGTGGAAAAACTTTTGGGCCGCTCTGCTGCAATGACAATCTGAATTTACGGTCTGGTTTGAAATGCATTTGCAAACTGATCAACCTGCAACAGCCCCACGACGTAGTTAAAACATAGCAAGTTGGAAATAGCCACAGATTGTCTGCTGGAATCATACTAGCATGGGCTCACACTGAGCAGGAGGCTTTGGCAAGCACACAGTGAGCTATGACAGGGAAGGTTCAAGCTTTTGCTTCGTTCTGCAGGACTCATAACCTCAAAGAAAAGGCTTGCCTTGCTGAAGCAAAGGGAAGGAACAGATGTACATATCCAGATTCTCAGTACACATCAACTGGTGTAAAGAACACAGTGGAATAAACAACAATATACAATACCTGACAACATTCACCTAGGTATTTCATCTAAAGAGCTGAGGAAAAATTAAGAGTTGCATAAAGGTGTCTTCTAGAAACTTCATGACAGGTTTTCACTGTTAAAAGGTAGACTTTCCTAAAATCTGAACTTGGAGAGGATGATAGCCACTGAGGAGATTATGGTTTTATTTATCATTTGTACTGTGTAGGAGAGACAGAAACAATAAAAATCAAGAACTCTACCCTGTTCCTTAAAGAAATGTAGACACCTGTCTCTGTGACATAGAGTCTGGGCACTAGTGGAATGAATGGAGGCTTTTACCTGCCACCCTGACTCAGGCGTCGAACATCTCAAGTGCGCCCCCCAGGCATCTAAATCTTTGTGCTTAATAGGAAAGGTATTTTAGGCATCTTTGTGCTTAATAGGAAAGGTGTTTTATATCTCATTTATAACAAGTCACTACATGGGAAGCCTAACTACTACCAGAAACAAAGCTCTGCTCTCTGTATGCCTGGGCATTGCATTGCAGGGCACTGAAGTCCCAGCAGACATGATAGGTATCACAAGGAATTGAATTCAGGTGTCTTGAGTCCTAAGCTACTAATACCTTAAAATCCTATTTCTCGTAACAGAACTGCAGTGGCAACCAAACAGAAAAGGAACAGACAGGCTATTTGTTCTTGGTAATGTTATGCCGCACTACCCACCCTCCTTGAACAGCAGGTTTATATTCTTATTTTGAGGTCACCATCTGTATTATGGGCACCATTTGTCAGAAAATGGTTTCATTCAGACAAAAACTTGGAGAATGCCTGTGATCTGCAGAAGTGCCAGGACAGTGAATGTCCATGATATATCTAAGGGATTGTTTTGATCTTCAAGTGAAGCAGTCTGGAAACACAGTTGAAGGCTAAGTGATTTCCACCCGGCAAGAAATGCACCATTGATTGGAAACACTCTGCTTACTGTCTTACTACTATTATACAACAGAAATTGTGAAAAAAAGGGTATAAATATCAAGTTTGTTGAGAGTCATTGTGGCAGGGTGACATCAGAAAAGTCATCCATCAAGCTGCCTTTTTGGTCTACATAAAGATTATCAAATACATGGCACTTCAAAGTGCTAATCTCTGCCTAAGTAATGAGTTAGTAGCTGTACTGTATTCCTAAGAGAAGGATCCTTATTCCCAAAGAGCTCAGGAAAGCATCCCACTCCTATGGGATGTTTTCATATTCTTATGTTGATACTGGACTGTTTTTCTCTTACTTCTATTGAATCCATAGTCAAGGTTGAAAGTTTGTGCATATTCCCTCTTAAAATCTTGTCCAGAACTTTGTCTACAACACCTACAGAGAAGGACAAAGGGCAATTGTTAGGTCTGACTCAGGAAGGAAAGATCGAATCAGCTAAGCAAACAAAAAAAGACTGTATTATGGGGTAAAGAAGTTGACCTTTGGACATAGCATTGATAGGAGAATGGGACAGACATAAAGCTGTTAACCAAATGATTTGGTCTGACAATCTCAAATCAAAATGAAAGAGACTTTTTTTATCTTACATTTTTCAAATTCATTGTTGCTGAAATAAAATTGGCTTATGTGGACAAGTTTTAGTTAGGGGTCTACACCAAATGAAAAATCCTGCATTTGTCACATAACAAGCCCAGAGCTGGCTTGGGGTTAGTCATCTCCTGGACTTTATTTTTTTGATATAAATATTAACAGTACAACTCAGAATTAAAGTTTTATAAACCTGGGCATTGTGATAAATGACTACAGGCTTGAAAATGTGACCTTTAAGCTAAAATGAAAAATTCTCTATAGACAAAAACAAAAAGTCCCTCAATAGCTACAAAGCTGGACCTTTAAAGCCAAAGTTATAACTCTTTAGGTCTTTCCAGAGTATCAGTGATATATGAACTGGAGTACGTTTTTACTGCAGGCAGACCTGAGTTGGTTCCATGGCACTAAAAGCATTGTACAGAGTCTCCCCTTGAACCTGCTCCATACAAGTCACTTAAGATCTGAAAACAGCATTGAAAATTAACAAGGAGTAAGGTCTGAAAATTTTAGGCATTGGACAGACTCTTAATAGGAAACGTGTCTTGCTGTAAGAAGTCTGCAATGTAAATAAGCGAGATAGGGAATGACAGGAGGAGATGATAGCACTGAAGAAGTGGTTTGTCTAAAAGAACAGTGGCTGACTGCAGTGTAGCATCTGGCTCCCCTTACTTCGTAAGCTCAAATCACAAGTGTTTTGCCCATTTTACAGGCACGTGATTTGCCCAAACACAATTCCGATACTTATTTTAAAAGCAATATCAAAACATGCTCTTATTAGCTTCCCAGTGAGGTTAAAACACCTTTAAATGGTTTACGTCTCAAATCTTTCCACCTGCCCAGTGAGCAAACCACACTGTTTACAGACTCTTGTGCTTCAGAGACCATTGGACTGGCTTTATTCTTTCTACTAGTGAGTGACCAGATGATCGTCGTAAAGAGGCAGGTATCCTGTCACCTGGGAAACTGTGTTCTTAAAAGACATGTGCCACTTGTTCATTTGGACACTATTTTATTTGCCAGAGTACCAGTGGGCATGGAAACACTGGAGCTTCACAATATAAAAGGAGAGAGAGAGCGTGTAGCTAGCCCATGGAGGTAAGACAGCTTGTGTCCTCCTTCTGCCAAGGTGCAGTGCAGGATGCTTTCAGGAAAGGTGCCAACCGTCTCCTAATGGATAATTATTTTAGATTATTCTGTTGACTACCAGTGCTGAATCTCATCTTAATGGCAGCTTGAGAGATCTGTGGTCTGCTACATAATAGGGCATTATCTGAGATGTTCATTCCTCTTTTTGTATTCTCGGTAGGCTTTGGGGAATAACAGATGCAGCCAACTGAGAGACAAACTTTTTACTTCCTTTCCCTTCCCTCCCCTCCCAGAAGAGCTGCTGGGAAGATATCCATCATCTCAGTCAGCAAACACACAAGCTCTTCTGTACCCATACTAGGCATGACACAATGGTCAACTGGGTGAGATAGAGAGGAAATGCAAGGGTAGGTAACCCAGGAGTATGAAACATAAGCTGTCCTTTCTCTGGCTGGCTACTTGGCAGAGATGAGAAGCTGCCTGGGAGGGACATAAATGATATCTCAGCATCATGAACTTTCTGATCATTGTCACCTCTCTAACGCACGTTTCCAACGCACACCGAAAGCTGCTGTCAGCGATGGAACCAGTAGGTCCAGTGCAGTGGGACTATTTCTGAATTACCGGCTCAAGTCCAGGAGAGATATATTTCACCCTGAACCTATCTCCTCTTCTTAGCCTCTTGCCTCTGTTATGCCTTTAAGTTGCAAACTCCACTGAGGACTTTTTCCTAGAAAACGTGTGCACGGTGCCCAACACATTCAGGCCTTGCTCCTAAGCCCTCAACTTTCTAGCTCAATGGAGTATCCAACACTAGGAGTATCATCCTAATTCAAAGAGAAGCATTAAATGTTGGTTGGTTTGCTTTTGTGAGCATTTTACAATCCTTAAGGAAAGATGTCAGAAAATATTATTTTTATATGAGTATTTTTCCTAATGCTCTAATCTTCCAAGCTGGTTAGAGGTGCTAGAGAATATTGTGGGCATGTCTAGAGCAATGCCAGCAGCACTGGAGAAAGAAGCACATCATCCAGATCAGTAGAGACCATTAACCAAACACCTGAGGCTCTTAACTGTGAGGAATAAAGAGCTGGAAGCATGCTATTGGAGGTGAGAAGGCTACTGAAGGCATCCTTGGGGATGATCTTTTGTATTCTCCTAGGAAATAAAAGACTTCCAGTGAGAGGAAACAAAAGACCTGAGCAGCAGGAATGTTTTGGGCCTGGAGCCAGGGAAAAGAGTCAGTAACAAAGGCTGGTAATTTTGCATGAATTGCTGTTTTGTGTTGTTGAGCACCAGGACACAGCTGGTGTACTGGCGAACCTGAGGATTTGTGTTAGCTGTATTGAAATGATAACGAAGTTTTTATTTTATGATTGCAGATGTTGGTGGATTATTGTTATTAAGCCTATTAGCATAATAGTACAAATATGAATTTCTCTTTGCTTACAGTCTTATTTGTTGTAGGTGTTTGAAATTAAATTTAGATATCTATTAAATAATTTAAAATAACATAAAAGGTCAATTGAGGAGATAAAAGCACAGAGATTAAGGTAAAATAGTTTGAGAGATCCAAATTTTTGAGAGTATGGAGTGAACTCGCTTACACTCTGGGCGTGCACTTAGCAGTTCTGCATGGTGGTACATACTCAGCGGTTCTGATGGTACAGCAGAAGCAAGAGGGAGATCTGGGGTTGTTTTATGAACCCTTGCGAGAGCAATGGTCTGTTTTGCAAACTGGTTTCTCTCTTTGCCTCACCTGAAAAAAAACAAACCCACCAAATATCTAATTACTTGGGACATCTAGAAATCTGGCTGCCTAACATGGAGCATCTCAAAGCTGCCCCATTTTCAGAGAGAAGGCTCTTTGTGTTCATGTTTTCAGCGAACTGGTCTTTGTCTGAGTATTTCAGCTGAACACTCAATGTACCAACTACGGTTGTAAATACTAGTTTACTACATAAGAGATGCATTTTTCAGTTTATTCAGTACAGTGACTAAGTTGTTTTGGTTTTTTTTAAATATAAAACATGTAAAATGGGTGTACTGAGACATTTGACTTGTTATGTATGATTTAGGTATATATTAAATATATTAAGACCGTTCACTACCCTTATGAACTTCCAATCTCCTTGCCCATTACACGATAGTTAGGGATTTCCCCAGCACAGCCCAGTGGTTGTCCCTCCCTAAGCAATGGGATTTCTGGAGACAATACTTACTGCCAAGTCACACTTACAAATGTGAAGCTCTGGTTTTTTTAATATATCTCTCTAGGCTGTGGCAAGCAGCCTTTGGCAGCTAACCAAACAGCCAGTGACAGGTGGTGGGACGCCAGAAGAAAGTCATGCTGCAAAGAGCGAGTGCTGCGCTCTCCCATGAAAATCTAGCATGGGAGTCCTCAAACGTGTCGAGAGCAAAGAAATTTGCAAAAGGATCATTGTGGCCCGCTCCTTTGGCTGCAGGCATTTGGCTATACGCTGTGGCTGATGCAGTGCCCGGTGATGCCCCTGAAGCATTGGCTAGGGCACAACTTTCGGACAATGTGTGAGCATTATGATGAGCCTCTCTCTCTGCTCATGTGCATGATTGGCCAGCTTGGCTACAAAATCACGATAACTGATTTCTGCTAGAGAGAACTAAGGTTTAGACCCTTTCCCTGAGCTGTGAATCAGGCTTCTGCTTTCAAAAGGAAGAATGGGTTTGAAGACCTTGGGAAAAGAACATTAAACTCTTGTCTGTCTATGCACATACTTTGAGACACATAAACAAAACAGCCATTGAAAACCCAGACCTTGGAAATGATAAAATAAATATTTTCCACTTCCTTTTAACTCTAGTAATTCCGCAGATGTTCTTCACATACCACCCTCTCATGCAGAAAATTCGTAATAATAAAACTCTAGAAAAACATCTCATTAGACACAAGGTTTACGATCGTTAATGTTCCTACCATGTTGTTAGCCATTCTGTCTTATTTGTATTCACTTTGCAATGAAAAAGTGTCACCCCCAAAAAAGTGAAGAAGTTGATTGAGGGTCCACAGAAGTAAGGCACAGAGAAAGGCTGGTGACACTCTGTGGTTTTTATATGAATCTCTGTAGCAGCAGAGCCATTTACATTATGAGTCTGTATGTATGTGTTGTGCAGTGTGTGTATGCATGTGACGCGTAACTATGCTTTTATACAGAGATGCACACACAAACTTTTAGGCCTTCTTAAAGAGGCTGTAGCACGGTTTCCTACTTGAAGGCAGTCAGAATAAAATAACCATTAATCTTCAGCACAGCCCAGGCAGTGACAGGGTAAGCTCCCACATTATGCTGCCAACAAGCTTCCTGGGCTGAGAAGTCCGTTCCTTTCTTGTCCTCTTGGCTAGGCCTACCCATACACATGCCAACAAGCATTAAGAGTTATAGTGCTTTCTGTTATGACACCTGACTCATCAAGGTACTAAACCACCTGCTTGAGTTTGAGCATGGGAAATATTTAATTATTCAGGCACATTCTCAACTCCCGTAGCTGAAAAGGCATTGGATTAGTCAGAAAATGTAACTGGCAGCACTTACTATCTCATTTCACACAGACTACCAAATGGTGACAGCAAATAGTCACTGCTTTCCTGGCCTCTATTGGAATGGTGCTTTGGAGCTAGCAGGCAAAGAAACATTTTCTGTAAGTCCTGTGTTCTCAGATTTTTTATACGTTCATTTTAATTCAGGGCAAATTTCTGCTTCCCATATGTACAGGCAGTTCCCATTGCTTATGAAAGATTATTTTTGCAAACATGGAAGAGCAACATTTTCTATCTCTTCAGTGTCAGTGATGTTGAAGCCACACTATTAGGGTTTGTTTGCAGTGGAACAATATTCCATATATTTCCCAGATATAGTACCAAAGCTTGTGGCCATTTAGCAGAGTTCCAGGTCAAAGCCTAACAGCATCGTACTGTAATCTTAGTGAGAGGATCATGTTAAAAATGCAAGTGGAAATGGGAATGACCCTTTCCTTCAAAGTACAGAAAGCTACATAAAACTGATTTACTTCAAAAAATGCAGACAACCTGCATCTTCCCCTGAAGTATATGACTCTCAAGAGACAAGTCTGAAAAAGACTGTAGCAATTTATTTCCTTCACATGACTCAGCACTGCTTCTCAGTGCAATGCTCAAAATTGTTTTACAACCTAGTAACTTAGAGTCCCCAGATTCTGCAGAAGACAAAAGTAAAAAAACTTGCTAGATGAACTACAAGTGAAAATGAAGTGCTTCTGTTCAGTACTTAAAGTGATCCTGTATTTGTATCAACAGAGTACTGTTGATTTAGAATGATTGTGCTGATGCATAATTTAGTTGATGGTAGTCTGGAGCCAAAAGTTCCTTGTGATTTCCATGCATATCAGAGTATTGAAGTAAGGCCAACAGAAGATTCAGATATCAAGCAGTTCTGAAAGATCAAGCTATATTTGTTCATTTTGGATACCTAGATAAACATTCACTGAAAATACAATTAATACCTTCTAAAGTTGACCTGACATGACTAGACACAACACGTACCTACCGTAATATCAAGCCCATGCAAAGGTTCTCTGTCACTATTTAAAATTATACTGAAAAGCGAGTCAGTGGCTGCATGGTTCTTAGTTGCTGGCGGGGGTTAAACCACAACAATAAGCCAGGAAAAGTGCAGTGTCCTGTGTTTTTCAACATTCAGGGCTCCTCAGAACAGTGTAACAGCACCCTGAGAGGCCAAGAAGGTCTGTATCGACCCTTTCTCTCTTTCTGAATAGAAATTTCACACTGGATATGAGTTGTCCTCTTAGCAAAACTTTTTGTGAAAAGAAATGCATTTTATAGAAATTTTCCTATATTGACAAATTAGTATTTTCCAGTATAAAAACATTCCACTTACCTCTCAGCAGTTCAGCAAGATTTCTTGCAAGCCATTCCACCACAGTGGCATAAAGTCAGCCAAACAAGTGGCCACCACGTCAACATGGCCCCAGACAGACATTCCTCGGGCCAGACTTCAGCAAGCAGCTTAGCTGAACTCACTGTGACATCTAACCTTTCTTCTGAAAAATCACCTTTACTTGGAAAAATAGAGAAGATAAAATTCTACTCAGTTCTCAACAACTTGACAATGACATTGCTCTTCAATTTTTAAGTCCCAAGTTTTTGTAAAAGCATCTTCACATCACCAATGCTTTGGGAAATTTTAATTTATTTACAGGTATCCTATACATTTTCTTATATAATGTGTATTTCTTCCAGAGGCGATGCTGGCATAGAGCAACTGGATGTGTGTGAATTCGTTCTGTTTTCTTTGAGAAGTTTCTGAAGGTTGAGTTTATTTAGTTGATAGCGGACTGAGCATGTGCAGATGTTCCTCTCTTATATGAGTAGCAGCTTTGGAGTGTTAAGTCTAAATCCAGTTGGGTGAAGGATACAGAGAAGACAAAAGAAAACTGCATTTTTTTTTTAATTCACTGCAGGAAAATTGCTACTGACCTTGAGAAAACCACAAGAAAAATGAGTTCATGGGAAGTCATTTTTACTTGCACACCATGCGTACTTACACTACTGCAGAACCCTCTGAGGAAGTCAACATGCACCAACATTTAATACACAAGCTGTGAACTATTAACATTTAATTTAGGATTATTCAGTATAAATTCATTTTATATCAACAGTAATGAGTGCTTTTTTTCAGATTGTGGCAGTATTTGTTCTTTGCTGTGCACTGACTGTAGGCTGATTGACAATTTCAAACTAAATACCAGTAGCTCAAAATAATGTACTCCCACTCTCAGCTTGTGCTTGAATATTCAAATCTGCAGATGTAGGAGTAAAATAGAAGACAGAGAAGTGGAAAAAAAATATTTAAATCTTACTGAGATTCCAGGTGCCGGATGTTTGACATTGGCTCACCTCAATAAACTCTCTTTCCTTAGATAATTGGACACTGCTATCATCCCCCCTGAAAAGTTTCAAATTTAAGATTCTAGTCTTGCAAATTCTTGTTTAATAATAATTCCCACAGAGTGAGCCATTGAACTACTAAGCTTTTCTTACCCATTTCAGCATTGCTGGATTAAATCCTGAACATGCATTTTGAAAAAGATTCTTATAAAAATAAAAGTTCTGATTCTTAAAATCAGACAGCTCAGGGAGGCTAGTTTCTTCAGTGTGAGCCTTTGGATCAGAACTGTCTCAGGAAGCTACTTTGGGCATATGCAACCACAACGTTTAGGCCATGTTACTATGTTAATATTAGGCACTGTATATATATGTGCAAAATGAGTTCAAGGGCCTATTATCTCACTTGCATAAACAAACAATTTGCTTGTGAAACAATTTAGCATCTGGCTTTAGAGAGAGAATTAATAATTCATGTTCATTACTGCATTACTGCTATGGATAAAAAAGGAAAACCCACTTCAAAATGAAGACAATTCGTAGTCACATCTTAACAGCCTAATGCTGTTTCCTTAGCACAGAAGAATCTGTGATACTTACCCCTTCTCTTGTGGAAAATGGAGGCTACTCAGAATGAGAAAAGAATTGTTCCCCCACCCTCTATACCCAATCAAGGCTGATACTTGAAGAAAAGGCTTAAATTTAGTCATTCCTGCATGTGGGGCATCAGTCAAAGCTACAGCCTCTCCCACTGAAAATTAGCTAACAGATCTTTTTCACGTACTCAGGCTGCTAGGCTTCCCAGAAGATTGCAGAAATAGTATCAAGTGGCTTTAGAGATTCTGCAGACTCTGTGGTCATGCAGCAAGCATGGAAAATGTGGGTCTTTCCAGTCCTTACTTAATCTCCTCTCGAGGCAATAAATGCTACTCTGTAAAAAAAGGGTAGGATCCAGGAAGTACAGTGAGGTTGCCATGGTTTGCTTCTCTGAATAGTTTTAATCATGTTACAGAGACTAATAAGGCAATGTGAGCCCCATAAAAATAATTTCCGTCAACATATTTTTTCACTGCCATAAAGTATTCCACCTTTATGATTAATCCCTTCATCACAAAGAAAAAAGATTAAAATGCCGACATGAAACATACTCTTAAGATTTACTGGTTTCTTTGAGATATCAGTATGCGAGTAGAATAAGAATTGGTTTGCACGGTAAGAAAAATGCCAGACTCTTCTTATTTCCTTCCCACTTCTGTCCTCCATTCTAGGTGCAGGATCAGCGAATGTTCAGTATAGAGAGAACAACCAAATCACAGGTCAGATGAGCAGTATATTTAGGCTGGCATAGCCCAGCAGGATCAAGAGGTACTCCAGTTTACACTAAATAAAAAGTCCTACAGGTAGAACTATCTAAACCATTGCTATCTCTGGGTCTGTGGCAGAACAGAAAGTAATTAACACATGCAAAATGGTTAAGTGTTTTTCAGACTTCTTCTGACACGTAAAAATTTACAGAATTAAACAGAAAAATGTTTCAGGATAGGGGTTTTTTTTCAGTTATATTCAGGGCATCTTTAATGTAGAACTAAATGAAATTTGGAAACTCAGAACAGGGAGCTGGCAGAACTACTGATGTTGTGATAACTCCTCTTCTGCAGCCATGATACAAGCCTAAAAACCAATCCAGCAGGAAACGGCGAGTGTTCAATGCCCTAGACAGCCCTGTGAAAACCTTACGTAAACCAAGGCGCTCTTCTCTTTATAATAAACAGGACTATAGTGTTTCCTTGCTTCACAGGTATGCTGTGATTTGGGTGATAGAAGTATGAGTAGTCTGGGTAGAAAAACAGGGGAACAGTCAGGCTGATTTTTCTCAGGAAGAAGTTGTGGGAGACAAGGAGATCTAATAAAAAAGTAATGGTGTTGCCATAGAAAATGCCAAACTGACAGAAGAGTAAGCATGAATCACAAGATGGCACAGAGTCTTTAATGTTTATAGTCGAAGGGATGCATTCCCACTGCTGCAGACACACCTAGTGTCATTTTAAACTTTATTTCAGGTCCTGATTTCAGTGGTAGACGAGGCAGCCACAAGCTCAAAGGAGACTGCAGAATCTGCCCCAGAAGCAGATAAACACAAGAGCAGATAGCTTGAGGTACCATGATGATGATGCTAGCAAGTCCCAAATTAGGCAGTTTATAGCAAGATCAGTTATTTGACGACAATGTAAATAGATCTATAGCACCTGAAAAGGCCACTGCAGCTGTGACTCAAAAGCTACCAGGCTGCAAACCAGTCCCTCCCTTGTGCAAGTACAGTTTTTTATTTTACTCAGCTGTATGGTTTTTGTAATGTTATATAGGAGGAAGCTTCCAAAAGGGCAAAAAAAAAGATCAACTTGGGGAACTAACCGATTAGGAAGGATTAAAGACTTGATACTGCAAATTCTTCCCAGGGCTTAAAAGTTCAAGAGATTTACATGGTTGGGTTTCTAGGAGTAACAGTTCCTAAGCACATGAGTTAGTACGTGTCTTTGCCTTGTGCAGTCCTGCAACTATTTGTGCAAGACAAATGATCTGCAACTAGTCCATGGGTTGTACCAAGCATGAGAATCCAGAGAATTTGGCTGCAACAGGGTATGGGAATGCCAGAATTTCTGCATCTTCGAAGCTCCATACCAGGTCTGGGCCAGTCTGATCTGCAAGGAAAACCAGCTGGAGAACATGTGCTCTCCTACACTGTTAAGTTTATTCTGAAAATCCTCAATTCTTTTTTTCCCAGGATGAGCAGATCAAAAAATGTCCACAGTGATGAGCTACAGGAACAAAGCATGCATGTCTCAGGAATGACCAGTTTACAAATAGGAATAACAAAGAACCTCAGAGATTTATATATATAACTTTAACAAACGGACTCTTGTTCAGTCCTCAGAGTTAATCTAGCCTTGTCAGTGTACTTTATTTCTTTGGTAGGAGTGTGTATCAGCTCTCTTGGAACACACAAGCTGACTTAGTGGGTTTGAAAATTAACACTAAAGTACTCAGCTAACTTTTTTTCCTGTTCTTAAGAAATTTTCAGTTGCACATCTCCAGGAAATGTGACCAGATGTCCTGAAATAAACATAATTCATCATTATTACACTGACAGGTTGACTTTTTTAATGAGTTTGTTAATTCATTTCCATGAATCTGATCTGCTGAGAGAGGGTATGTCTCATCTCTATTTCCTAGAACAGGGGTCATCATCCAATCATCGATACATCCCACACATGGTTAAATAAGACCACCACAGATCTTTCTTCTATAATTATAATGCAAGGTAACTATGGTAACAATAGTTGGCAAATCTTGTCTTTTAAATGGCGTCTGTTGCACAGGTTTTTATATCTTCTTCCCCCTCCCCCTTCCCACACACATTTTCTTTTTATTATAGCAAGAAGATATGGGTAACTATTACAAGATGTATGGATTCCTGTCCTCAGCAGTGCTTCCTTGGGATTGGCAGTCGCATGTAACTCAAAGTCAGCTTGGAATACCTTCATATTCTGTGTTCGCAAGACCCATACAATCCAAGATTCCCACTCCCTCACACCTTTACTACCTCAGTTCATACTCCCCTTTCTCACCAAATTCTAACACTTTCCAGAAGCATCAATGGGCTCAATCAGCTTCAAACATGGATAAAATCATGACATTTCATGCATGTTTGGCACCTTCATCTTAGAATTAAAATACATAGAAATTTCCTTCTTTATCCTGTATATAGCTGTTGGTACTCATGCTCTGTCTGAGCTAAGAATAATCTAAAGGAAGGCTACTCAATTTCTGTAGAGTGTTGCCATTTACTAGTATTTTGACCTAAAAAGGAAGACTGTGTTAGAAAGCTGCTTGACTCAAAGGTTTATGTTGCCTGTGAGCTGACTGGCAGCATCTCCCCTCTTAATGTCTTTTTTCCATTGACTCACCTTTGATTTTTGGCAGATTCTGAACAGCCTGTTCATTATAACACTGGTGATGTGATCATAGTATGTCTGGCACTACTTGTTTTATAGAACAAAACAGTACTTTGTTCTTCTGACTAGTTTAAGATGCATTGTGTTTCTTCCATCCATCAAATCATTTCATTCTAAGCATGAACCAGATGTCAAACTACATTTAAAAACTTGGGCTGCACATTACTTGCAGCCAAAAGTACAAAAATTCAAGGGCAGAGTTAAAGGACTTTCTTTAAGAAAAGAAGCATGGGTCTTCTAATTATAATATGTAATGTTATCTTATCAGTTAGCAGTACAATGTTATCAGTTCCTTGACTACTGGAAGAGTAAAGTTTAAAAATAGATAAAAATAAAACTAGAATTGCAGTATGCAAAGAGATATGGAAAAAATGAGGTACGCAACTTGATTTGCTGAACCATCTCTATAACTGGGGGTTAAAAATGGCTTAAATCACAGTGATAAAATTCCAGTGGGTTAAAAAACTGAAATCTATGGGCTAAATTCAGCTCTGATATAAATCTAGAGTAATTCAACTGTAAGCAGTGGTGGTGTTCCAGATTTACACCAGCGTAATCGAGACCAGAATCAACATCATTTATTAAACTGTAGAGGCCGTGTTCGTCTCTCGGTATGTTTATTTAAGTCTCATTAGCTACTGAGAGGGAACTGTATACCTGATGGCCTGCAATGGATAGCAGGCACAAGAGCAGGGAAGGCAAAGGGATTTTCAGGGCTGAAGAAATGCAGTCAATTCCCCAGGAGAGGGACTGTTGCCCCTCTCTTATTCAATTATTTTATTTGCAGAGCCATAGAAAAATAGCAATGACCACATACAGGGGGGATTATGAAGTTACAGTGATTATATCTGCATATGCAGTCCATCCATCCCATTAAAGTGTCACTAAAAAGTTCTAGCTTGCTTTGATGGGACACTGCGAGCGAATGGTGTAGCCTTTTGAGAGGAGGTTGGTCTCTTCTCCTAGCTATACCTGTTTTACTCAGGCCTGTAGACATCTGTGTTCAGGTGTGTAAGAGCAAGGCCTTTGGGGAATGGGACAAGAAATATAATATAGCAGCTGCTTGTCCGGCTCCATAATCTTTGTTCATGCCACTATAACCACAGCTTTTAATAAAATGAATAGAAATCATTTGATATCTGTACTGGTCAAAAATACAGCTACAGTAAAAAGTAGCCTTCCTTCTGTTTGTAGAGAACTCAGGGAAATGTAAAATTAACAAGTCTATGTGGCTAAAGAAATAATCCAATTTATCATGAAGAATAGAGCATAGCAAGTCCAGAGCTTCCTATTTTACGTAGCACATACACAGAGACCTGAATTCCTGTATATGTGATGTAGGTCTCCATACACCGAAAATAATTCTCTCTGAACTTGGTATATGTGCATTTTATAACACAACCTTAGCACGAAATCATGGAGATAGGGGGCCCTTATATAAACATTTTCTTCTTGATCCTGAGATCATCTAGATGTCAGTCTAAGATGAGTTAACCAAAAGATCCCTAGATGCTGTTACAGAAGATACTTCAGCCCTGCTCTTTCTATTATACCACCCGAAAGATCACCACGCGCTGAAAATCTGGAAATCTCTGCAGACTAAATTTTTCTTTATCTGAAACTGTGTTTCACTATAACAAAAATAACAAGTTCATTCTCTATTTGTTTGCCAGAAGCAGTAGATATGCCTAGGGAAAGCACTTTTCCTTCCTTGGCTTAGATTGCTTTCTCCTTCCTAGTACTGGCCATTCAAGAAGACTCATCGTTCATTTTATTCCAAGTCATAACTTGCATGACCACACTGAGAATTTAAGTGTATATTCCTTGGACACATATAATTCCTTACGCATGAAAATTACATGTAGCCACAGAAGCCAAAACGAAGTCTTGCAGATGTAAATTCTTTGAGGAGGGCGTTTTACTTTGCTTTTCATACAAGCACCAAAAAGTGAAACCACAGCTCTCCTTTAAACCACTCATATTGGTAAAAGTTCTCAAAACAAAGAATTCTGCATATACATAAAGGTATTTTAAATCTCCCCTTTCCACCCACCCCCTTTAAAAACAATGTTTCTGAGCAGTTAAGGCCTCTTGACAAGAAGTGGTGGAAGAGCCACCTTTTGAATTGTCTTCTAGCAAGACCCAGTGAGCAGAGGAGTCCTGGAAAGACCATCTTAACTGGCCCAGCTCAGGACAGCCTTTGGTCCATTCTAAGTCCTGAGCTAGCTGGGGAAAAAAGGATAACTTTTTTCTTCCTATTTCAAATTCTGCAACTAGCACCATTGAGCTAATATGAAAGTCTGGCTGAAGAAGAAATATAAAGGTTTTTAAAAATACGATTCCTCTGCCAAACGGTTTGTCAGAGAAAAATCTTTTTTGTGAGACCCTCCTAGATTCAAAATCAGCATCATGCTCAATTCAAGCTTCTTTTTAGACTTTTAAAAGCTGAAATGATATATAAGAATGAGAAAGACTATGGATCTCTGGGCGACATATAAAAATGTCAAAGCTGATATTTTGGTTTTGAAATAACAGCATGGTATCTTGGCATAAAGCTGGTGAGTCATCCACATGCTAAACATTTGGGAAGTCCAGATGCTCTTGGGAAATTTTTTTTTTAATAACAAGAAAGATTTGTTTTTCTTTAATGTTTTTAGAAGTAGAGATGACAATGGTTCCCTTTCCTCCAGGTTCTGAACCTGGTTCACTGAGTTGCTAAATATGTCCTGAGGTATCCTACACACCCTCCACTACCACTTGAGCAGGAGCTGAAGTCATGCTGAAGTCTGCCTCCCAGTTAGATTTTCTCATGTTCGCTTTGACAAGAATGACATCAGCATCCAGACTGAACAAAACCAACATAATTATTTTGCTGTCCTTTAGGCAGCATCGCTGCTTAATAATATGGAGTCATAAAGATACAATTATGCTCAGGGAATGGATCTTCTGGTGTTACCTGCAACACTCTCGCTTCAGTAATCGGTCTGATGACTTACCACACATCTTTCACATTGCCAGAACTGTAACTGGAATGTTGAAGGACTCATAGGTTTTAGGTTATACTTACCCGATTCTTGATTTGGCAGGTTACTCAATTAATATCAGAGATGCACAGATAACGGATGGTGGGAAACAAGATAAACTTGTTAACCTCAGTACCTACACTGTGCTTCTGTTACCTTCATCATTAATTATTTCAGCCTTCATTAATTAGTTACTCGAGAGAGAAACATAACGTACAGTATTTCGGGAGCGCAGACTCCATACAAGCAGGTAGGCACAGGACTGCGCTGAAGGCGTTACACAACCGGCGCGTGGCTTCCTCGCGCGAGCCCCGCTCTGCGCGGCACGCCCTTAGGTTAGCTTACATGGCTGGTGTGTGCCTGGCACTGCCAGGAGGACGAAGAAATTTGGAACGGAATCATTTTCCTCTTGCATTTATCATGGCAAGTTTATTGCCTCTATGGTAAACTATTTCTTAGATGACAAGAAAACAGGAAATAATCCAGGAGGAGATATGTTTTCGGTGGAACAGAAGCAGGACACAAGCTATCTAGATTAAGGAGATGTTCCGAGTAGTTACTCAGACGCGTTTTTCTCTCGCCCATAACTAAGCCTTGATTAACATTAACTTTTAAAATGGATGCTTTGTAACCATGGCCCCGAGAAACGCTTCAAACAGTATTTCAGGATTTACAGACGTTTTGTACTATTTGGAGGACTAACATACAGCACACTAAGAGTTTGTTCCAATCCATTTTGAAAAAAAATAATGCACAAGTCTTTCAAACAACCTTTAGACTTTCTCAGATTACTAACAACTATTTTGGTTAACACTCCAGGACTTAACTCGGCCACCTATTTATTAAGAAGCCAAGCCAATATTTTTTAAACTAACAGTAGACAAATGAACCACGTTCAGAAGCTCACCACCACTCACCTTTTGCATTACCGAATTAACATTTTGGAAATTAATGCAGACGAGAGCACCACTTTCATACAGTGTCATTAGACTTAACATCTTCGACTGCCAAAGATGAAAATGAAACCTTATCTGCCAGAATACACTGTAAGCGATACCAGTATCTCTCCAGTACCCTTACGATACTGTTAGAGGGAATTGTTTCCCCTGTTAAGTATGAAACATAGTAAAGGTTAAATTGGTTAGTGGCTTGAGGTGACACATTTTTCAGACGTTCTGGATGAGATCGTCCCTGAAATTCTATTCTAGAGGTCAAAGTCCTTCCTTTTTTTCCTTATGGTAAATAGGCAGTGACTAACTGAAGCACAAGGAGAACACACAGGTTTATTAGGTGTTTCGCAACTATTTGGAAAATGTTTACGGCTTTACTTTAAGTGAGTTTGACGGGGGCTGAAGCCCGTGATCAAGCAGAGGGTTTGGTAATGCAGAGTGTGCTGTGAATGAATGCACTGAAGGAAGAACAGCGCTGGCTGGAACATAAGTGATCACTTGTGATTCTAGCAGAGGAACTGCAGTCATCATTTAGTCAATGATGTTTATTATTAACTGTGAAGAATGATCTTTAGGCAGCAGAGTGGGAAATCACTGTGGGTGCAGTGGAAGTAAATGAAGATTTTTGTCCACTCAGGTTAGGTTCTTACTCGTTTGAGATAGATATTGATTTTTATCCTGAATAGAATACGTTATATTAAATTCACTCTGGTTTCCTATAAATAACATAGCTGCTGCACATTTCTAATCCTTTCCTTTATCAGCCCTTTATTGCTCACAAACTAATATGCAAAATAGGATTGATACAGGAAGTATAGCTATTATGAAACAGGAAAACAAGAAAAAATGTCCTGACTGTTACTGTTAGCATAAGAAAACACAAGATGGTCTCTGCTTTGGTGACACTGTCAGCAATTTACCACAATAGAAATAAGTTTTGGGAAGGAATCTTTGGCTTTTGCATCTTTCCAGAGCCATATGTTATTTACGTCCAGCACACTCAAGCTCAATCCATGAGTCTTGGAGGACTCGCCAAACAACTCCGGAGAGTAAAAGCAAACCAACAAAGATGATGTTCTGCACTTCCCTTGAGCCTCTGTCCTTAGGAAGCATGAAAGTCAAGTTGTGCCTGTGCCTTGTTCAGAATCATTTTTCTTTTATGCTCCATTGTACTCTGAACAATTTCAGTTATAATATGATACATTCGCTCAAAGTCAAGGTGACATAAAACAGTAAGCTTGTTTCATAACAGATAAATCCTGCCCACTATAATGTCATATTAAAATTTTGGTCATCTACCTGAAGTTCAGGGACTTATTTAAATTGAAATGAACCACCTAACAAGACATTAATCAGTGAAGAATGGATACCAGGATCTAATATCATTCCAATGATTTTCTGTTATAGCAGCTTTATTACAGGAAGTATTTTAACTGTAACAGTGACGCTCTCAGCTAAAGTCTTGTATAAAAGTTTTTCTGTTTATGTTTCAAACAGGAAGTCTAAGTTCATTTTACAACGAAGGCGTTAGCATTACAGCTTCGCAATGACTAAGCTGCCATGGTGGCAGATACCCTAAAACCATATAAAAGCCACAGAAATGCAAAAAATTATAAGGATCAGCCTTAATATTTCTCAGTTATTCATCAGAAATTCGAAGCGATCTGCCACTTTAGGTTTGTGTAAACAAATACAGCACTGACAAGAGTCACAGGATTTGCCACCAAGTGCTGTAAGTGTACCTTAAAGCAGATGGCTTCTTTAAGTTTCACCCAAAATCATGAGTTCTCGTGCTAGCACGTGGTTCTCTCACAAAAGAACAAAGCTGGATATTTATAAAAAAACTTGGGAATTTCTTACGGTCTACAGTCTCAGGACTTAGAAGCCTCAATCTTTATACCAAACACATGACCAGAATAAAAATATATCAGATGCTTCTTAAGCACGTGGTTGACAGGCACCATATGGGAAGTGGGCTCACCCATGTTCTCATTAGCTTCAATGGGCGTTTTGTCCCTTGGTTTCAAGTGCAGCAGGAGGAGAGCCTGCCCTAACAAGCCTGAGGAGCACAGACGCAGCGCACGTCCTTGGGATGCTTGTTGGTGCAGCCTGGTGCTAGGAAACAGTGACCTGAAAGTGATGGCCAAAGCAGGAGCCTGAGGTTTCCCAGCCACTGCAGCTGCTGATGAAGAACCACGGAGCAGATACGGACGGTGGGCAGTGATAGCCTTCAGCAGACCCCTCACACCTTACGCACCGTACAAGTTTTGCGACTGACTCCTGCCTAGCAGCACCATCTGCTCTGTCCCATTTATGCAGCACAAAGCCAAGGTCTCCACCCCACTCCACTCTGTGCCACTGCTGACCAGCTGCTGGTGTCTCTGAGCAGAAGACCACAGCACTGTGCAATAGCCCAAGGATGCGTTAACCAGAAAGGCACCCATACACAAGGGATAGTCCCTGGACTCACTTCCCATGCCATGTAGCCCAAAGAGGCCAGGTACACCGCAAGTCATGCAACCCAGTCCCATGTTATCTCATGCCTCAGTTGATAAGAAATTCGAACAGTCCAGTTCCCTCCTGAAACAGAAGTATGAAGGCGTGAGAAATTAGTATGCGTAAAAAAGAGTAGATCTCAGTTGTCTTTTGCCTACAAGACATGTGGACAAGGACTTCAGTGAGAGAAAGGACAGAGGGTAAGGGGGTCCTTTTCACTCGAATGGTAACCACAGAAAGTCAAAACCTAAATAAAGACACGAGAGAGGTGTCAAAAAGTCTTTGGGGAGGTATCCTTGCATCTTTGAGTAACAGATTTGCTTCTCAGCCTAGCAAGTGTAGCCTCCCTGAGGCATAGGCTTTGCACTGTAAAGGGCACGTGCTGCCCAGTTTAGTGCATGCCTGGACACAGTGCCTGGCAGGTCGCTGTGTGGATGCCACCTTACCTGTGGCCATGCATTAAATATAGCTGACGTCTTCCATATCATTGAGGCAGAACCATTTTTTTTTTTTGCAGGATGCACCAGTGTGCCAAGAACCCTGGATGCAAACACTTGAAATGTGGCTTGAAATGCCAGCTTTCATTCCATCCGTCAAAACATTACATATAAACAACTTCATGTTTGTTCAAGATGTATAGCTGCAGTAAGCAGAACTTGCTTGGTTTGCCAGAAACGGCTGCAAGCAATGAGAGCAAATGTGACAAAATGTGTTTGGCATGAAAAGCAAAGTCAAAGACTAGAGACCCTAGCAGACCTACCCCTTTTTCTCAAAGCGATCATAGAACACTTTGACTTGTTCCATAAATTCATTGAAGTATCAGAAATGTTCTTCCTTTCCAGGAATAATGCTGTTGAGCATATAGCTGTTGAGCATGTTTTTGCCTTGTTTGGTTTCTGAGAATTATTGCTTCAAATATGAGAGCTAGACTAGAAAGACTGTTATTTTTATAGGCACCTATTGTTTCCCTCCAGTTTTTAAAGAATAGCCTGTTGAAAAGATATTTGGCTTCCTTTTGCTTGCACCCTGAGTGCTTAATCATAGAGGAAGCTCAGGTTTTATTGGCCAGCTTCACAGAGGAAATACTTTGGTACAACAAAGGCATATGGGGATAGTAGGAAAGGGACAGACTTTATAGCATTTTAAGAGAACTGAGGCAGCCACAGCGAGTCTCAGATACTTCCACTGCCAGGTTCATTTCCAGCTTCACCAGCTCAGGCTGTTAAAAGTCCAGCTTCTGCAGCTGAACTCCCCTCGGTTTCTGACCTACCCTTCTACTCTCCACCTTTCTTGATCTCGTGCAATGTGATAGCTGGTGAGGGGACTTCTGGCTTACTGGCTGTTTAAGTTCTGCTACATCTAACTGGGCTGAGCCAAGGCACGTGGGCCAGGCAGGAACCACACGGCAGGAACTTCAACCTGGTCTGCATTTTGAACAGCCTTGGAGTAGCGTGCCGAGGGCAAGACACAGCAAACACAGCTTTTGCACACCTACAGTTGTCTGCATGTCGTGTGGCTTCAAGCAAACCTTTCTGCTTTTGGGCCCCTTCCAAGGATGCCACTGTAGGTTCCACTGCGTTCCACAGGAGGAGGTCTCTTCAGCACAGGGAGATTCCTCAGGAGACTGACTGCAGCGATTCTTGCTGGCAGGTCCACGTTTCATTCACATATGCGCTAGCATTGCATCACATACATGAACATCTCGTACATCACTGGCTTAAATAATTTTTTTTTTCCCAGCATTAATGTAGAATGTATACCTTCTGAAGTCCCCATAGAGCTGGAAGAAAATGTTTAGCTGGAATGCAAACTCCTTGGGTAGAAGACAAGCAGTTACAGTGCAAAGGAGGTTTCTGGAAGGCTGCCAGCAAAATAACACCAAGGCTTCTTCCTGTGCATGTGCATAGATTTGCTTCCCACAAGGCAGTACAAGCACTGGTGGAGTGGGCTGGATTAAGAATGAGCAACAGTGAGTCACTAATCATTGTCAATTCACTGATAATCACCAGAGCACCACTCCACAATGACAACCTGGCACTGCCATTGATGTCTTGCTGTTGATGAGGGGATCCTTCACAGGATTGCAGGCAGCTCTACTGCAGAAATCAGGTAGCTGCATAGTAAGATAAAAAAAAAAAAAAAAAAGACCGGCACTTTTTCTAGCCAAATACAATTCAATTATAATGAGTTCACTTTGTGTGCCATTGCTAAAGGAAGGAACACTCTGTAATGTGACACATGCTGTATCCTACTTAACAGCTCAAGATTTCTGGTTAGACAGTCTTCCCTTCTGAATTTTTTTCCTTTGGTTGTTTACTTTGGCTTTACAGTAAGTGCATGATGAATGTACCCCAACTAAAAGTACTTTTTAACTGCCCCACAAAAAAATTAACCAGTCTTTTCAAACCAGTTTCCTGGGATCCTAGCCTTTATCCACTCTGAATTCAGCATAAACTCTAGTCTTCTCTGATGTCATCGACTAAACAGTGTCAGGCTGGGTCAATGCTTTAGTGAGAAACTTCCAAGAAAAATCTAAGAGCTGTGGTGACTCATTCTCTTCCCTCTGAGTCAGTACTAAATTGCTCTCCCAAGATGCTCTCCTGGAGGTGTTATCTTTCAGATGAGATATAAAACTCAGGTCCTGAACACATACAGGAATTTTTTAAACACGGGGAGGAGATGTATGCTGCTTTTTGCTATATACCCCCCAAGACTCCAAACGGATATTCACTCAGAAAGTGGCTGGAGCGGATAAGACACTATCACTCCCAACTCAGCTATTTGTTCCCACCCGTCGTTGGAGGGTTAGCGGACAGAGGGACAGCGCAAATGCTCCTTAATCTGCTTCAGCCAGAGCCAGTTTTAAAAACCAGGAGTAGATGGATATTAGCTATCCCAGCCGACTCTGGCTGAGTCAGATAGGGAGGCGACTCACAATTCCTCCCACCAAGGGAGCCGAGGACAAGATGACCCCAATGCTCCTGCGCACTGATAGTGGTGCAGAACAGAGATATGAGAGATGTGGAGAGGAAGGTCACTGTGGAGTCTCCTGGCTGCATCCCAGAGGAGAGCTTCTACTATTTTTTATTTGTTTGTGATAGCATGTCACACCGTTCACGTAATTTCTTTCCACAGGCAATCTGTGAGGTACAAGGTGCCCAAACAGCTAAATCATAACTAAACAGACCTCATTTTTGCCTTCTCAGCCCATCTGCCTTTCTTCCTTAGCATTTCTAATTTGCTTTTCACCTTTTCGTCTACTAAGCCCTCATAAGGTGTTTTGCTACAAGCCTAAGGCTTCCAGCCTAGACCTAATGAGCCAGATCACAGAACATCAATGAGCTGGGGTTCAGTGAAGCTTCCATTTCATGTTTGTTCCCAGGTCTTTTCCTCAAAAAAACCCAAGCAACCTTTTCTCCTCCACCATGCCAGCGAAACTCAACAAACCTCAGCCCACAGCGTTATGGAAAAAAACTTCATGGTCATTTTAGAAGTAAACTGATACCTTTAATTGCTGCTAATATGCTGAAAAAACCCACCCTGAAAATGGAATGAGCTACTCAAGCCATGGCAGTAGGTGGTGATGATAATATTGACATTTCAACTTTTGTTAGCTGATCGTTGTACATCGCTGCATGTGGGAAGAAAACAAACACACAAACAAACCCCGCAGGTGTGCACAATCTCTAGCACCTCCCAGAACTTTTTTTGCCTGCACAAGCATTACCATTCCTTTACCTCCTTAAAATTTTACCCAGAGGAGCAATGTGAGGGGAGAGCCTGGTTCACAGGGGCTGCAGCACGCTGGAGAAGAGAACAATCCTGATGAGTCCTTTTCCTCATCAGTACCTCAGGGATCATTCTCTGCTCAGCTGAGAAGAAGCCAGGATATTTATTCTATATCCGCTCTGTGTGACTCCTCAGGTAGGCAGAAGATAAACAGCAAGCCGAGTTTGGCAGGGTAACCTTGCCGTTTGCACCTCTCCCCATTCAAAACTTCGTACCTATGGATGCTGCGTTTCTGCAGTGAGTAATGAAGACTGTGTACTGTACACGATGATTCATCTCTTAAGTCTGCCTGCAGCTTTGAAATCTTTCATTAACTATGTGATATGCGTTCAACAGATTAGCTAAATGATCTAAATATTATGTAATTAATCAGCAGAGTGCAGGATACCCCATCTGACATTTAGTTGGGAGCATTTAGGTGCTTGTACTTTGTGGTCTTTTATAGGCAACTCAAAGCAAATATTCACTAAGTGAATAAAATATCTTGCCTAATTAAAACAGCTCTGATAAAACTCCTAATGTATCACATTGCATCAGTTTGATGTCAGACTCATGGCTAATGTGATGTAATGGTGTGCCACAGAACACCGTAGGTACAAAATAATTAATTGTGTCCAAGGCAAAGTAATAGGAATACGTTCAGATAAATACAGCTATACTGTGTGGGTAGGCAGAGCCCTTTTCCAGCTCTGCATTAAAGCAAGCTACTAGCAGCTTCACTGGTCTCCAAGGAGCCTGGGGAAAAAGTGTTTCTCTCATCTGTCTCCAGTTTTTCTAAGCGCAATTTTAAGAATAATGGCCTTTTAGGTTTGGTGAAAAAGATTGCTTCCGACTGGTTCAGAAACCAAATATGTTGTTTTCATTTTTGTTTAGGGAATCTCTTTTCTTTAAAAAAAAATCCTTAAAATGCATTAATTGCAAAATAAAAACTCTCTTCAGACTAAAAAGGTGATATATATAATTCTTTAAATATTGAAATGAGTATGTTGGACCTTTCCATCTCCTCTGAGACTATTCTGTGAGTTTGACCTATCATTAAATTCCCACCGAAATTACCATAGTTTTTTGTGTGTCACAGACACACAAAATAGTAATAATTCCTCTCCTGCCTTGGTTTTGTGTGGCCTACCACTACCTCAAAGAAAAGGATATAATCCTTAATGTTCATCATTATATTAGGTTCAGGCATCTTTGAGAGACAGAACCATGAAGGATTTACTCTTCACAAGGAGCAAGTGGCAGTCAGGAATTAACTGTTCCCATAACCCCCAAGCCATGTCCCACCTCCTGAGATTAGTTCTTTAAATGACAGGAAGGTGTGTAAATAGAATTAAGTTTCTGAAGGGAAGGTTTCCTTCACAATATTTCACCCTCCTTGTTACTACGGGAGGCAGGCGCCTGCCTGTACTATCTTGTACCGATTACCACTTATCACAGTCTTTCAAATAAGTGGCAAATAAAAACTGCAGCTGGAGAGATGAATGAGGGGAGAGGACTTATCCCTGAGAACACCTGCTCTGGAAGCATACCTCTTTTTCTTCTCAGGCCAAAGCTAGCTCATGTCAGAGACACCAGAAGCAGCAATCAGCAGAGGTGTCAGAAAGTCCCTGGGCTCGGAGCATCGCTTCCCTGTGCCGAGGGCCGGAGAGCAGGCTGCCTGCCGCAGCCAAGGGAGGTGTCAGAGCAGCTGAGAGGAGTGAGATGGGACCATTAAGCCCAGTCCTCTGGAGTTTCCATCCTTCCCTGTTCCTTCTGGTGCTGCAGACCCTGGTCTGACCATCCTTCCCATTCACAGCAATTTTCAACTTTGCCTCGAACTCAGAAGCCATGACCCAGCTCTGGTCCAAGCCTGGGATGCACAGAAGGAGCAACAGGTGCATGTTTAATGAGGCCTTTCAGAAGATGCATTTTCTTCACTCTTACAGGCCCAACACCAAGAAAAGGGCTCAGCTGACCAAATGCAAATATCTATACTATAAACAACCCCATCTGAGCTTGTAGTATAGATGGCCTTTAGAGTCAAGAGGGAGAAACAGGCACTTAGAGGGTGTGATCTATCTCATCTGAAGAAAATGGCTAAATTCTTTCTATTGACTGTAAAAGGAGTAGCATGGCTTGCTCAAAGGAGATACCTACAGTATGGGTTTTTACAGTTAGGTGAGATGTCTCGTATCTCCATCTAATAAAGGAAGATAGCAGAATTACATTGATTTCAGTTCTAAAAAATCATCCACACTCACATTCCCTTTCCGTGTAAGTAACTACACTAGCATTTCTAAATTGGTTTTTTAATATATTGCCCAGGCTAAAGCTGTCCACAAAGAATTTGCTGTGCAACTGCTGGCATAAACAAGAAACTTTGCCTTCAAGCAATCAAAATCTTCTCTGACATCTCACCACCCATATAAAACCCCAACAAAATTAATGTTACTGTATGGAAGAAGTGTCCCATATAGAGACAGAAAAGTGGGTGCTAACAAGGAAGAAACAAAACAAAACAAAAAACAAGAGAAACAGAAAAAGGAACTGCCTTGTCTCCAGAAAATTACTTCTAAGTTTTCAGGATAGTTTTTTGACTGTTTCTTAATGTGACATGTTATTTTAAACATTAATCTAATTGCTTGACATGTTTCTCTTATCATTTGTGTCATCAGTCCTGCAAGGGCACAACTTGCCACATTAGAATAACTCTTTTTGCTCAGTTTTGTGATAATACGTTAGCTGTTGTTAAACAGGTATATCTTGTAAGGACAAGAAGTGTCTGGTAGACCACAGAACGCAATGAAATAGCAGAATTGTGCTGAAGTATTATTCATAATGAGTATTCTGGTCTCTCTTTGTTTGTATTGGTAGGAGCTAGGAAAGACAATCTCTCATTAAGAACAGGCACATCTTTACGATTCTGCACTAAATTGAAATGCTTTTCTTATTATGGTAATGCCTGAGGCCAAACCAAGATTGGGTCTCCATTATTTGTATAGCGCTTAGCTAAAAACAGTGCTCAGAGTTTACACTCCAAGTAGACAATACAAAAGAGAGGAGAAGCATGCAGTACGTAAGCAGAGTTAGCAGCAGTAGCAAACATCAGGTGGTTTTTCTTATTTAATTTTTTTTTTAGTAATGATAAACAAAAAGAAAATATGTTCAAGAACTGAAGGAAAGAGACCAAGGATATATTGCAGGTCAAGAAGGGAAAAGTGAGGTAAGGACTGTGAAGGCAATAGCAGGGGAAGTTTGGATCATACCATCATTCAGCACAGGGCACAGCAGGACGCGGTATCAGCAAGTCTTTATCTTCCTTCTTCAATTGCTCCTAGAGCAAGTTGTTGGTATCTATCGTCCTCTGACTTCATATTTCCATGAGAGGCGTTAGAGGGAGGGGGACACTGGGAAGGCACTCCTTGGGACCCGCGGGCCCCTGAGGTTGAAGTGAGAGATGGACTTGAACTGGGTGACACTTTAACCCTTCCTACATCTAATGGCGTGGTTGCTGCTTTAATTGCTTCTGAGCAACTCCAGCAGGTTAAACATACGTATTTAACCAGGTGCCTGTTGGCAGGTTTCAGTACTTTAGCAAGCATAAATTAGCATAGCCTTACTGACATTAACAAGATGGGACTGATTTACAGTCACTAAGGAGCCTCAGCTTTGTATCCAAGTAGCCAGTAACGTTCCTGAACCTTTCCGTAGAAAAAGAAAGCTTCTCTGAAGGAGCTCCTTCGGACAGCATTTGATGGGAAAGAATTGCTTTGAATGTTAACAGGTCTAGTCTGCTTTCAGAGCTGCAGGAAGGAGTGATTAAGCAAGGAGATGTATAGCATTTTTTCCATCCTTCATGTTTTATCAGCTCACTTTGTATGAAAGATGTAGGTGATGGGGTTACAATGTCCTCATTGTCTGCTGGTTTGAATTAATGAGATTTCAACTTTTATCTGAGCATATGGGGTTTTTTTCCTGACTTTTGCAAACATTCTAAAACCAATAGCAATTTCTCTCCCTCCACTTGCCGTCTCACCCTACTGTAGCACAGAGAAGAGCTGCAGCATGTCTCCACCTGCATGCTTATTCCAACAGATGAAGTGTAATAACAGGCCAATTGCACATCAAAATTACTATTGCTAGAAGAAATGCAATGCTTTCAGAAACATTGGATGGTGAGCCTCAAAGAGCAGCTAGCCACCTATAGGTGCAATGTGAGTGGAGCTTGTGCAAGCATCCCCATGCTAACCTGCAATAGCTGCCCAACATGGACCACGCAGCAATGTCTCTGGAAGGAGGTGAACACTATCAGACAAGGATTCCGTTCCTGGTTTTTGCACAAGTATGAAGGTGTCTTAGCTCTGCATTAGGATAAAAACAAAGGAAGAATAAGGCTTTCTGGATTTAGGGATAAGACTATTAATTTATGGATTCCACGAACATGGTGGACAACATGTGCCAGTAAATAATGACCTTTGTTCTTCCACAGCAGAAAAAACCCAAATATTCAGAGCAGTCCAACGCAGACATTGTACTGCATAAACAAATATGGTAACTTACTAAAAAGAGACACTTCATCCATTACTGTTGGTACTATGCACAAAAAAGCAACATGTAGAGACATTAAAGATTAAAACCTCAAACACTCAAGGAGCCAGAAGGCAGGCTAATGATCCCTGAGAGCAGATAACAGAGGAGAGAGAGGCTAGGGGAGCACGCAGCATGTCTTCTCCTGCGAGTCCGTGTGCCACTCAATAGTTTGCAAGTCCCAGCCAGAAGCTAAGGCCTGGCAGCGTTAGAATCTGTGTAATTGCTATTTATTTGACAGTCACAGCAGTTTCCTGTCTCTCTGGAAATTAGCAGTTAGCGTCTGAAAACCTCTTGACCACTGAGCCTGAGTGTCTGTATGAATCTGAAGAGAGAGAAACAGGATTGTCATTGACAGACTCTGGTTCCTCTTTATTTATTCATGGGAGTCACTGGGTTCCCATGCTTGTGGAAAAGAGAGGTTAGCGTTAAGGTTGTGGTGGCCACTGAGTATGTCAGAGCCCACCTTGCACCTCTGCACCGCCAGTTATCACTCTAGGCCTTAGTTATTTGGCACTTTTATCACAGCAGATAGGAGTTCCTCTCGCTTTGGAGTCCATTCAAGTTCCCTAAGGGCGCTCAGTGCTACGGATGCACATGTGCCTCTCGCTCTCACATCGCTCCAGCTTTATCTCTGCTACTTGCAGACACATTCCATGTGTGAGCACAAAACGGGTCAGAGCAGCCCCGCAACGGAAGCACGGAATTCAGCGTTTCACACATACCTCAAACACATCGCTGCTTAGAGGTCTTGCCAGCCAGCCTGCTCCTTCCATGGCAGTCACACGTCACGTCACACAGCTGCCTATGCCACTGACACCTGCCACTCAGAAGTTGTCTTATCTCACTTGTGTGAGCTTGGCTGGTGGCTGCAGTCTTAGCCAAGAGTACTGCTTGAGAACAGGCATTTCTGTTCATAGGAAATTCAGGCAGGAAGAAGCAACATTCCTCTACCAGGCCTTTATCATTAAACAGATGCTACGCAAACACGACGTTTCACAGCTTGTAACAAAACAGATGCATAAGCACTTTGTTTTGTGGTCAGTAGCCTACAGCAATGTTGGAAAGCTCAATCGGTTCACTGGATGGCTTTGCAAAATGCTCCTCTATTGATTTACTCACAAAAAAAAAGAGTTTCCTTTCAACACATGTCCCTTTACCCTTGCCACTTTTTCAGTCACGCTGAGCATTCTAGACATATATATTTCTTGCTTCCTACATTTAGAATAAATCATTCATATACGCTTGCATTTCATAAAGGACATTTTTGCATAGTTAAGACACTTCTGCAATTAAGACTCCTGAACCATATAGAATTTATTGCTGGGGAGCTGCAATTGGTCAGTCAGTACTCACTGAACTGCATCCAGTATGCAATGTGTTTGTGTTTTCTTGCTTCAGTCATCCCATTATTTGCAATTTTTACAGCCCATATTAGTCAAACAAAATTGTGTACCCACAGACTTTGAAATTCGAGGGAGGACTTGTATTTAAGACTGCCATTACTTTTATCTGATTGGGATAAACAGCGGAAACTTCTTATCTCTATATATCAACGTTCTCAAAGTACAGTAGACTGATAACATTATACAGCCACAGCAAACTGGCAAGTAGCAATAGAGGACGAGACCGGCAGTTTATTTCAGCCCACAACATTTTGCTTCATTAAAGGATCCTTGACTACACAGTCCTGAGTGATATATGTTGAAGAATCAGTTTGTCCATCTGCTCATCACTTTTTTTTAGGTGTTCGTTAAGGGGAAAATAGCTTTCAGTGACCCGAAACATTATAAGGAGAGTTCTCAGCTATCACTTTGCTAAGAGCAAAGGGAAAATACTTATCTCACAGGCTATCGAGGTGCAGTGTGATTACAGTTCAGACAATTCCATGACATTATCAACAATGATGCCTCTTAATCTAGTAGGCCTAAGTCTTTCCCATGAAGTTATCTACCCCAGTGAAGTGTCAATCCGTGATCTTCCCTAACCCGCCCCATCCACCTTGCCTGGCAGAGTGGTGGGGTTCCCTGTACTCCAGGTGAGAACCCAAGAAGCAGTGTCCTGTTACCTCTTTTACTACAGAGGTCTAGCACACGTGGTTAGACCTTGGCTATTTGCTAGTACAAGTGCTTGATGCCTGTGCATGAAGTCCAGTATAAGATAAAGGCTAAAATTTCAGAAAGGTGCCTAGACTATAATAAAATGTCTAAAAACTGCTTTACTGCCAGTCTTCAGTGTCCCAGGTTGTCATTTAAGCCAAGTAAGGACCAGGAATTACCTTGTTGCCCAAGCCAAGTTTGATTTGTGCTTCCATTTTACAGCAGTGCCGATCAGTTTTTGGCACACGCTGCACAGCATTGCAAACCTACAAAGCCAGCAAAGACCACTCAGCTCATGCAGGAAGAAAAACATGGTTTAGAAAGGAACTTAATCTAGGTGAGTTTGTAACCCTCCGTATCCACCATCTTCCTTAATGCTCAGCTTGTCTTTTGACTTGATTACAAATGGATCCATTATCTACAGTTTTTAGCTGTCAGGATTACAAGTTTTGGTTTGCAGACACTGAGGCGAAAGATATATTAATCATCTTGGCTTTTGAAGTGTGTGTCCTATCAGAACCATAGTTTGATTGCCTGCAATCAATATTTTCATCACATGCAGCTCATGAAAATAAGATTCCAAAGATTTCACTTCATGTCCCTGAATTTCTTCAGCAGGCTGCTAGTGGTCCAAAATCCAAGCCTATTTTGCATAAATTGGAGTAGACTGATGATACCTTTCATTCCATTAAATTGATAGAAGACACGTTTCTAAATCCAGCAGATGGTCCTGAAAATTTCAGACATCCATCCTTGACTACAAGTCTCATGAAAGCTATGGGTAGCAAAAGGTATTAAGAGCATTGGTACAGTGCAAGGAGAAGCAAAGAGGATGAGTCAGTCTGTAGACCTTCACAGGCAGCCTTTAGACCATACCTCACAAAAGGATACCAACTAATGCTACTTAATCTTCAGGTGGTACAAGAAAATTCTTCCAAACACTCGATGCAGGTTAAATGACTCCTTCTTTTTAGACATATTTTAACTTTCTTTATGGATAAGACCTATAGAAAAGGATAATCACACAGTCCTCTTTTGTAGAATGCTTTGAGGACAACTTTATATAATTATCAGGTATTATGTTTTTAGTAATAGATAACGTGTATAACAGGTAACATTGTTAAACAAAAGAAACAAAATAAATGATTCTTTTCATTAAACTACCTTATTGAAAAACCTGACAAACCACATTTTATTAATATGATGGTAAGAAATCCATAATTTGACTGCAAAAATAATTGCTTTAGTGATATCCGCCATCTCAAAAAGCACAGGGCTATTTAAATCGTCTAATCATCTTGTCATACTTTTCAAACTGAAACATTAGTAGCTTGATCAAGGGTTCGAATGCAGCTGAGACCTTCAGCCTTGATTTAATCTGACTCCCTGCTGACACTGAATGGAAACACGTAAATCTTATTAGGCTTAGAGTGATTTCCTTCAATCATGAATTTAATAAAGCAGGTTGGTTTCTTTTAGTGTGCCAAAATCTGTAAAGTTCCAAAAGCTAAATAGCTTTCTATTAAGTAAACAGAAAGTCAGTGTGAAGGAGTATTAAAGTACTTTATACAACACCAAGACTGGAACCTGAGGGATTTTTGCAAAACCCTGAACCCATTATGAAGTTCACTTTTTTTGAAGGGACATACTTGTGCATTGACAATAAAGTCCTGTTATCGTAACTGGAAAGACATGAATTTTTTAATAACTGTGCAAAGTTAGTTTAAGATTAGATTGTAGTCCAATCTATACAATTGTGTGCACCATTAGGAGAACAGACACACAGGTGTTATGTAGCTATCTGTGGTGCAGGAAATAGCAGAAGAGGCTGTGCATTCATTGATCCTGATTCACTCCACTATAGTGTGGGATGGGTTTTCCCTCGGCTTTTGGTCCCTGCTATGCATGTCTGCGTAACTTAGAAGGCTTTGTAGAGATGCAAGAAGATGCTGGCTGCACTGGAGCTGAAATTTCCTATGGAAAACCAAAGCCAGCCTTCCTACAAGCACAGCAGTGAGGAGATAGAGAAATTATAGTTAACATTTTTCCCCTTTAACTTCAGCAGAGAGTTGCTCGGCATGTATCTGTGACCACTATAGCAGGTGACAAAAGAGACTGATGCCTTTCTACCACTTAATCTGCTGCTATCAAAGGTTCTGCACTAGGACTTTTAACTAGAACAGCACAAGTTGATGTTAACCTAAAAATCCTCACAATTAACTATGAGAGGGCTCATTTAATCTGCAGGTACAACTTTGTAAGCCCCACTGAAATCGGACAAAGTGGTATGCGTGTGTCCCAGAGGAGAGCTGGATCCTTAGCTAAATACTGCTTTTATTTTCCAGAACAGACCTACTGACAGCCACAGGGAATAAATCCTTCAAAGTTCATGACCTCAGAAAAAATGCCCTAGTCTGAGAGATTTACCATTAAAATTTCTGACCCATTTGAACAGATGCTTTAGCTGAATTTTTATCAAATCTGACATAAGATGCCCTGTGCAGTTTTCTTCATCATGAGTTGCTGGAGCTGCTGTGGATCTAAGTGGATTAATTCTATGACGTCTAGTCATACTAGAAGATCAATTCCACATCCTGGGCTGCATCACAAGGAGCGTGTCCAGCAGGTCGAGGAGGGGATTCTGCCCCTCTGCTCCGCTCCGGTGAGACCTCACCTGCAGTTCTGCGTCCAGCTCTGGGGTCACCAGCAAGGAAAGACACGGACCTGTTAGAGCAGGTCCAGAGGAGGCCACAAAAGTTGTCAGAGGGCTGGAA
>JANZLQ010000065.1:11146027-11173945 GCA_026212715.1 Elanus axillaris | reverse complement strand
CAGGCTGCCCAGAGAGGTGGCAGATGCCCCATCCCTGGGAACATCCCAGGTCAGGTTGGACGGGGCTCTGAGCACCCCGATCCAGTGGAATATGTCCCTGCTCATTGCGGGGGGGTTGGACTAAATAACCTTTAAATGTCCCTTCCAACCCCAACTATTCTGTGATTCTATGATTGTATGACTTGGAAACCATTGATTGCTTGTACTGCCATACACCATATCCTATATTCTTCAGACATTCACATGTATATCTCTAAAATGTACCTTCTATCCTTTTACAAAAAGTGCCAAAAAAGACATTGGACAAATAAAGGACATGGTGCATAGCTTGCAAAGATAGAGCAGAACCTGTCCTACGTTAAAGAACCAATTAAGTTTGTCTTCTCACAGAGGGAAACAGAGCAAGTAGGGAATGAGGAGCCAAGAGACAGGAATGTATAGAGGGAGATCCAGCCTAAACTTCTGAATTTTTCTGATCAAATATCTCAGAAAAAATTTTCATTAGCAAATGTAAGTGAAAATAGTCCTGTTTTTAACAAAGCACTGCATAAAAATCCCTACAGTCTTAAGGGAGAAGACAGTTTTGTGAGTGACAAAAGCTTGAATTTAGTAATGAGTGCATCAGACACAATTAAAATGACTGCATATATTGCATTGGAATGTGATGTATGAAATCTTACAGCCACTTAAGTGTATGTAAAAGTATGACTCCATTGTTAAAATGGGGGTACATGCTTTTGATGACCAGTGAAGTTACTATTAGTTTTAATGGCATTTTCAGTGGGGGGAAGGGGCACACATGGCAGAATCTATCTATAAGTGTGGGTAGGATCTGATGAAAAATGGTAGCTAAAAAAATCACAGCAATTTTTTAGAATGTCAAAACATTTTTACAATTTTCATTTTAGAAAGGCCAAAATCTTTGCTATCTATGCTTTAAAAATAATTGTTTTTTCATAGTAGATTAAAACAAGGAAGGAAGGGTTAAGAGTCTTAAATAGCCCACAACTAAATGATATTTTATTTCAGATTAAGCTTTTTTTTGACTGATGTGAAAATGAAGCAGCATGGGATTTCCTTTTCTCATTTTGCAGAAATCCTCTCTTCTCATGCAAAATTTGTTTTGACTTGAACTGGCCTAATTTTTTCAATGTTGGGGGTTCAACAACTATATTTATTCATTATAGTAATTCATATCACAACATTGGCATTACAAGACAACAACAACTGAGTAGTAAATTCAATATCTTTGAGAGTCTAAAGATTTAAGTTTAAGAAACTATATATTCTGCACTCTCTTTTCTACTGGGTGTTTTCCATGGACTACAGAGATTTATTTACTGTTTTATTTTCTGGTTTATAACATAAATGAGAAATAAGTAGCTCAGACACTTCTTCAGACTCTTATCCTTTTAAAAATATACATGTATTAGTTTTCACAATGTGTTAAGCTCACTGCAATCATACAGAAATAGTTGAATGCTATTCCAAGATACTCACAATGTAACAGCCAAGAAGTGAGAGAGAAGGAAAGGGAAAAGAAATGCTGCTTTAAAAGGAAAATTAGTGGACATATTAAAAGTGAAAATATGTGTAAGTTGCAGCATATAAAGTCTTTTTCACTTTACATATGAATGTCTCAGCATCTAGTGTCAGTGAGCAGGTATCACTGAACACATAGACATCAAAGAACTCAAGATGATACATCGGCAAAACTGTCCTCAAGTTACAGAAAAAAAAAAAAAAGACAAATCTCATTTATTTTTCTGCTGTGAGGATTATGTGAGTTGTGCTGTTAGAGAGCTACAGCCAGACTCAGGTCTACAGCTCCTCTGACACAGTACAGTTTGACAGACTGAGGAAAAAAAAAAGAGTAGCCAGCGACTTAAATGGGAGACGTGACTGGGAACATGAGCAGATACAATGCCTCGGTGATTCACGTTTATGCCATATGCACTTACCCATACACACAGCGTGTAAGTCTAAGGCCAGATCCAACTGCCGCAGCCATGTGCATAGCACCAGTTACCACACCATTTTCTTCCCAAGGCATTTCACAAACTGTGCCCATCAGATCTGTGTGGGCAGTCCATGTGGAGGAGGTTCTTTTTCTTCGTAGTTATTGATATGGCAACAGTTAGTTACATCTTGATTGCATTCAGAAGATGATAGAAATTCTTTGGCTGGATCACAAACAGGCAAAAAATTTGACAAATGTTATAGTGTTTTTATCAGACCGTTTTTAATTGGGTAATGGCCTACTGCATTATGGCAGCGAGCTATGTTTTTTTCTTCCCAAATGGGTTTAACTGCTCGTTGAATAGTGTCACCCCTGTGACAGAAAAAGAAACATCAACCCTGTGCTGTCTTTAGAGCTCCTATTTGATAGAAGAGGTTTACTCCGAATAGATAGTTTCTTTCTAAGATTTACAGAAGAAGAAAATTAGGCAACTTCTCCCCTTTGAACTTTGGCACCTCCTGGAAACCATGGAAGTGAGGATCCAAGTAAAGTAAAACCTGAGCTTCAGGTTCCTCCCCTCCCCAAGTAGTCCTGATGAACTGGGGCAGATCCAAGCGTTCCAGTGGTATAAGAGCCTGAGCACTTTTTGTAGGCCAGCAGTAACCTATAAATCCTCACAGAATCATAGTAGATATATGGTTTAGTGGTAAGGTGTCAGAAAGAAGTGTGTTGTGTATCTCATCTCCTGCACATTCCATATTTCTTAAAGAGCTCTGCTCAAGCAGTCTTTGACCAGCCCAGGCTGAGACAAAGAATTGAAACCCATTACAGTCATCAGCTGTGATGGGACCAAAACAAAACACCCATGAACTCTGCGGAGGGTTGGGTCCAGGTATAAATGCTATCACTGAGAGCCAGCTACACAAATTATTGCCCAGCCATACACTGAGAGCCACAGTGCTGTAAACTGTGAAGCTTATGCGAGGCTTCCTTCCCTTGCCCATCAGGGAACTGGGTTTATCTACTTCCATCTTATAACACTTTGGGAAAGCTGACTGTTTTCCAGTGATTGCATCCTGAATCTTGAGATATATCCAAGATGCATGGGCATGTATGTGTGTATAAGACATTTAATCTTAGTCCCACAACCTGTTCCCAAAGTCCTTTCTTAAGAGCATGTTCTGTCTGCAAGGAACCGTCTTGCGCGCTGATTCATTCTGTTAAACACATGTTGGCTAATCAAACCGTTGACTTTTATGATATGATTAAAGAAGCAGTTCCTTGTTATTTATGCCTAATAGCAGTCTTTTTAGATGATACTGTAAAGTCTACCCTCAGAATTAATCAGGAAAGAATGAGAAAAATACCACATATATTCTGCAATGAAAATTCTTGTTCTGAAACAAGCTGTTTATAGTGTTATACTTCTTTTTAACTATATGGCCTCCAGAAACAAAGACAGATTTATTTTCTTTTTCAACAACATCCAGCACTCCACCTCACTGGATATATTCAAGGCTTACTGATACTGTTCCTAGCATCACTTCTGTGCTGGAAGAGATATTTGTTAGATGTTATTTCCTAGACAGAATGGTGCTGATCTGCTACCACCACAGTCAAAATCATAAACAATAACATAATTAGTGGAATTCCAAAGTTTTTCTGGCTAATCTTCCCAAAATATGTGAGATGGATGTATTATTTTTAGAGACATCTAGATTCTCAAAACTTCAGCAACTAAAACTCGAGTGAAAAACAATCCCGTATTTCTGGGAGCCAGAAAAGCTCCCTAGTGAAGTCTAGGTAGGATCAATCAGGTGAAGTAAAAGCTATGTTTAGAGAATACTTTACTTCTTACAGAACGCTTGAACATCTCTAGTTATAATAATAAATTAGCCAGTCATCTGCAATGTTCTTCAGGCATGGTTTACATAGTATTTGTTGAGTAGATCTTTGCTCATAGAAGATGACAGAGAGGGTGGTTGTGAAGGTCTTGCGGTGAATTAAAGAAGCTGTGTACTGAGTGGAGTGGAAATCAAAGGAGGTGATTCTTCAGATATGATTTTTCAGATCGTTAGATCCTTGACTGCACATGCTAACACATATAATTTTGTGAGATAATAAAAAGCAATTAGACAGAAGGGCACTGATCATGCAGGATTATATCCTTTGCGGAACATAAAGTATTGGTGAGGTCTTTACCTCCTTCTCACATAGAAAGATTGTCCCCAGTTCTCATGGGCTTTGGTGACTGATTTGAGGAAGCTTTCTGAACTGATTCAAAAAAAGATGGTTTCTGAAGTACTTGTGCGTGTAACCCAGTCAAAGGAAAATCTAAAACAGCTTCGCATGTGTAATATTGCTTATAAAGGTATTCTGAGGAGCTCTACATCAATAATGACATTTTTTTCTCCTGAGCTGTTTGAAAACAACTTGGGACATCAGACAGGTAACTGTAACTGATGTACATATATTCATAAAGTATTTCTCCCTTATTCCTATTGAAAATCTTCACTGATTGGTCTCTTGTAGACCTGGTTGGGAAGCTATATTTTGTTCCATGGGAAATTAGTTTCTACTTCAAAGCAGAATGAAAAATTGGAGTTTCAAAAAAGTAGGACAAAAACCCAAGAGAAATTTCAAAACAAAATTGTCAAAGAGAAAAATCACCACACCTGTGATTGGAACAAAAGTTCCTGCATAACTTGATCTGGTTTTGTGTTGTTTTTTTTTTAAATTTAAATAATTATTTGGAACTGAAAAGTATCTTTGTTTCAAACTGTCACCTTGAAATGTGAGGGGCTTTGTTTTCATTACCCCAATTGTAAAATAAAAAATATGCATTGACATTGACTTCTTCCCACAGAAAGTTCTTATTTCAGCAAAACCACATTTTCCAAGAGGAAAATTTTTCATGTAGAAATATTTCAACCTGCTTTACTTACTTGCCAGGAAATATGAAGCTGACTATAACCATCATCTTGCTAAAATTTTTCCAACATGGAAGTTGATACAATTTTGCAGTTGAAAGTTTCAAAATGTTCTGTTCACGAAGAGAATTTGGCCATGAAACAGAACAGTGCTTATTATAGCACCAACGCACGGAAGTCAGTTAGCACACTTCATGGCTATCACATGTTCAGTTACACTGGCAAATTCTAAGCATGGGTCAAATGCAAATAAACCCAGGAGTTTAAGTTTCTGCTTCTTTAAACATTCCAGATGTAGAAGTTTTCCATTTACTTCACCTCAGTCAACTGAGTTCAATGTGGCGGGATAATTAATCCTCTCAAGTGTTCTGCAAATATTTTTGTCTAGATATACCTTTACCTCTTTGTGAATGTTGATATACTTTCAAACAAAGGTATAGGAACAGAGTGATTTAAATCCAGTTGACAGATTAGAATCAATAAAAAATTTTACCAAAAAATCAAGTAAAAAGACTGTAAGAAAGCAGAATGTAAATAACACACTTTCGAAATGTTTGTTGAGACTACAACATACAATGCTACATGAACAAGATTGTAATGCAGTCTTATTTGCAGTGATTTTCTGGGCATTTATTCTAATCAAGCAGAAACTGATGCTTCAGGAGAGCTCAGTGTTTTGATATCCACACAGAAGTTTTACAAATGTTAGTTTTTCATAGAGTGATGAAGATCTACTCTGAAAAAAACAGGTCTATTTAAGGATCAAGTATAAACAAGATCATTCTTCCATTTTTAAAGTCTTGTTGCTTCTTTAATACTTTAGCTCCATGTACTTGACTGACCAATAATGGCACAAGGGACTTAATTTTTAAAAATAAGCTAGTATCAGAGATGTTAAATTCTGAATTAAACATTCCAATAATTACATAGATACAATGAAATCTGTTAGCCTCCCTGGTATCAAGGTTTATAATTCCAGCGCTACACAGAAGCATATGAATATCTTCATTTGCACATACACACATTTACAAACAATTCTGCCAGTAGGAATTCCAAACCAGCACTTGTGACACCAGGACAGGAAGGAAATACGTATTTCAAACCCAAACTCTGACATTTCTGGATAGAAGCTCAACTGTCTGCTACACAGAAAAAAAAGCTGCCTGTATGCCATGCTTCATATTAACGTACAAAGTTAAACAAGGGCATTTCTCATTGTCCTTTAACAGGTTTCTTGCAGTCAGAGCATAATTGCACAGATAAGTCAATCATATATTCCTGGGAACAATATGTGTGATGAACCGAGGTCCTGCCTTCAGAGACCTCTTAAAACAAGAATCCTATGCAGGATAGGATATGAGGAATCTTTTTTGTCTCCAGCGTACTGGGATTTCTCTCTCTGAACTAATTCTTCCCACATAGCTACCTAAATTCTCTCTTTCCTGTGAAGTCATTAGACTAACCTTTACAACATGAATAGAGGAAGAGGTGATCTTTGTTTGACAGCAATAATACCACAGACCTTTAATATCAATTATGTGGAGAAAACCATGGAAATGGAGGCATGAAACGACATTAGTCTGGATAATATCAAGGTCAGTTAGTACCAAAAACATTCAATTTCTGCTTTCATAAAATTAAGAACCTCACCAGAAAAAGGCTGGAAAAGCAATAGCAATGGAGTAAGGTGTACTGGGGGGATGCTGACTGCTTTCCCAACTGGCCTAGAAATACTTTAGAGAGTTAGAAGGATCCAGCCTGGACATTCAATGGCACTACCGTCGGAGCAAGTTATAGATACAGGTAAAGGAGTAAGTTGTCCATGGTAGTAGAGCCAGGGATAGCAAATGGCTATTCAAGCCCTAGAAAGGCAGGTCTGCAGCTGCTGCTGAGAAGGAAGAGTCAGAGTATGCTGCTCAGCTGTGGCTGCAGCCATGAAAGGGTAGCAGAACGAGTGATTAGGAGCAAGAAGGTTAGTGGCATCTTTTCCAGGCAGAACCAGTCACTGGCAGAACCAGGCACTGGTAGAACTGACACTTTTTAACACTCCTTACATTAAAAAAAAGGGGCTCTGACTTCTCCAAAGCTCTCCTCTGGCATCTTGCCTTCACATGGAGAACTGTCCAAATGTGAATGTTCCCAGGGAACGTAACTCAGATTTTTGCACATTCTTGAAAAACTTTGAGTCATCTGTGATTGTAGTTTACACAGGAATGGACTCTTTAATCTCTTTCTTGGTCTTCCTCAATCTGGGACCACCTTGGGATTAACATCTCTGGAATAATTCAGTTTGCCCAAGGCTCCATAGGCTTTTGGCTACAGCAGATCCAGGAGGACCACTCTGCCAGTCCAGAATGAGATGAGTCCATAAGGCTGTGGCTTAACTTCCCTCACGACACAAATCTCCAATTAAAATAGTTCTGTTAGGCAAAATCATGGGAATGAGTGCTGTAAAAGCTGTGTATTCCTGATTTAACATTGCGTGGCTGTAAGGGAAAGGGACTAGGAGTCTCTAATAACAGGGATTTGACTGTACTAAGGGCAGATTCCTCGTTGCCTTGCACTGCTTGAGAACCTCAGTGCCATTGGACAGGAGGCCAGGGACCTGACCTTTGAGCAAGCTGGAATATCGTATAATTGCTGCTCTGTGTAAGACCACTGCTTCCCTCCTTCCAGCTCTTTCACAAGCTTGGTTGACTAAGGAGCTACTTTAAGATTTTACATATTTTAAAAATATTGTACTATACTTTACACAGAAGTTGATTAACTCACTTTGACTAACTTATGTTTGTCTTATCAATTGGCAGGTCCCACACTATCACTTATCTGCCAACCAGTCTTCTTTTTAGGGATCACACGTTTGCAGTTGGAGTATAAACTAGTTTGCACTTACTAAATAATTATTATTTTTATAATAATGGCACAAAATAAATCTTTCGATTGCTCAGACTTTGTTAGCTCCAAGCAGCTAACTGAATATACCAGGATAGAGCTTATCCACAACAGACAAGAAACCTCCAAAAAAGTCTACTGCAAAAAGCAACCTTGCGAATAACTCTAAAACATTCAGAAAAACATTCAGAAATTAACAACTCAGAAAACCAAAATTAAATTAAATCTGTATCCCTTCCTAAAAAAACATTATTTGAAATGTCTTTTTAAATCTTTAAACATCTATTTAATACCCAAAGATAATAAAGAGAGAGAAAAAAAGAAACAACATCATCTAGGTTTATTATCAAGAGTCATACAGCATCAAAATTCAATGCATTGTCACCTCATTGTCACCTAAGTTAAGGAATATTTTCTCTAACAACAATAGCAAAGGACCAAATAAGGTATTTGTAGTTCATGTCTCATCGTTAGTTCATCTTGATTATGAATTAAGCACACATAGACCCCTTAGATCCCTAACTCATCTGAGGAGCCCACATTCCTAACAACTGGCTTCTTGCTGACTTACTAAATATCCTTAGGAAGCCACTGCATTAGTTTATGAGTCCAGGTTGAAGTACAAGAAGCAAACAGGCAATGAAAAATGTTGGACCCAGTCAGACCTAATGAATGCTGTATGTGAGGTTTTTGCAAGCCCTAGGTGAAATCAACAGTATTAAGAGGGGCAGGAGGTGGTGGAAAGAAGCAGGCAGTGCTTGAAGGAATCTATCGCTTCTGTTAGCATCCATCATTTGCCTCCTGCTGTTGTCAGCTACTCATAGCCTCAACATAGTTTAGAAGCTCTTGCCTTTTTCCATAGTTAGCAACTGAAAGCCTCTCACAGGCGTTAAAAAGAAAACAGGAATTTTAAGTGATTTCAGGATTAAGGACTATTCGTTGAGCCACAGCAACGTCCCTCTCGTGATTTGAACTGGGCTGTATCTGCTCTTTTCCACGTTCTCCAAAGGTGAAGCCCTGGACATAGTGCCTAGGGTACCTGTATCAGTGTATTACTCAAGTGCACCAGTGACAGTATGCCAACCTCAAACACGTAAAATTTATGAATCACTTCTCTCTCTAAAAATCATGATGTTTTATTTTTTAACTATATATTATTTTAAAATTATATATTATTTTTAATTATATATTTGCATACTTTTATTTCTCACTTTCTAGCCTTCAGGGTGAAACTGTGTCTTGTTTTTACATTTTTCTTTGAAAGGAGAAGGTTAGGAAGATTTTTTCTTTCCATTTTAAGGGAAGTTGAAAATCCAGTCATTGGTTTTCAAGAATTACACTTCTAAGAAAAAACATCCAATGTCACTCATACCCATGATGAAATATTTACAGTTGCCATTGCTTTTATAGTAAAGGTAATGAGTGTCTGATGTCTCGTCTCACTTATTCTTTAGTTTCATCACTGTGAGCTGAGATAGTTAGGAATAGGATTAACATCTGTCTCTGCCCCCACATTTCTCTTTAGTATAATTAGAAGGCATGCAGACTAGCAATAGCACATCAGTCAGCTTCAGATGTCCACCAGGCTACAGGACTTTCCCCAAACTGTTCCTGTCTAAACTACAGCACGTGTTTAAAAACAAACAAACAAACAAACAAAAAACAAACAAACAAACAAACAAAAACCAAACAACCAAAAAAACCAACAAACCAAAAAATCCCCCCCTCCAAAACTATGTTATATTTAAGCATTTCTGATGAAGAATCTACCTTGGTAAGTGATTCTGATATCTAATTCTCTTTTCTGGAAAACAAACAAACAAACAAACATATTCCTTAATTCAAGACTAAATGTGGTTTACTTCAAATGCAGACAATATGTCTGCTGATGACTGCTTTGTTATCACATTTCTCTTACTCCCAATAACTCTTCCTTTCACCCATTCTCAGTTTTCAATACTTCTCTTGAGCTCTGACCCATGAAATGGACACACTATTCCGGTAGAGGTTGCTTTCACAAGCACAGAGGTGATAAAACCTCCTTGTTCATAGGTTTTGTTTCTACAGTTAAGACCTACACCAGGGCTTTTAGCTACACTGTCACATTGGGAGGTCTTCAGTGTGTGTAATTCCATGTAAACAAAGCCTGCACCCGCCCTGGATATCGAAGTAATCTCCAGGATGGTTCTAATCATTTCTCCTACTTTCAGTGGTCTTCAAACACAATATGATTCTGTTACATATTATCTTTAATTTGAATTTCAAGGCAAGTTTTCAGTAACAAAATCAAGACAATAGCTCTCCTGTTGTGCAAAAGTGCATATACACAAAAAAGCCTCTAAATTGCAAATTTTATTTTGTCCAAACAGATGTTTGCATGAGTGGTTAATCTAATCAACCAGTTTGCACATGAAATTGTAACTTTGAACTTATTTTGCACTGCAAGCATATTGAAAAGGACATGGTGAAATTCTTTTGCATAGTTCTCCGTAATTACTTTATTCATTTTTAAGACAGAAGCCATGAAGTGTTGTACCAAATGTAATTGTATTAGAGTTCTTTACAGTTTGGGTTGCAGCCATTCCTCAAACCAGGAAAGACAAGAAAGATCACGTCAGGTATTTTGGATATTGAATGACATGACATACATTAGCAGAGCATCTCTACTGCACTATATAAAAACGTATGTTTAAGCTGGCATTAACTTACTACCTAGCTTAGATGACGGTAGTCACCTCAGTAGAGTAGCACAGAGCTCAACATGGGCCTCTTGATAAGGTAATTAGATTATTCTGAGCTCCGTGCTTCTGTGCTAGGTTTTAAAAGAAGAGGAGCAAACACCTGATGAGGCAAATAGAAGAAAACTCGTTTTGTGGCAATGTATAGGACAACAGCATAGAAGTGTTATGGATCAGCCGTGATGAGAAGAAGAAACGACTGCAAACTAGGGCTTACTTAACCTCAGCAGGCCAACCCCTTGGTAGGAGGAGGATGTACAGATTCAGGGCAGAACAGAAATGGCCACCATGCTGTCAATACTACCTGCTCTTTCCCTGATGAAAGTAAAATGGACAGGAATATTTGCCAGGTGATCAACCGCCAACATAAGGACCGCTGAAAGAGGAAATTAACAACTCCATACTATAACGGGTAAATTACAAGATGACGTAGGACCCCCGCTAGTTCATTCAAAGCTCCTGAGGACACTGTGAGTATTACTGGGCCCCCAGTGGAGAGAGGTGGTTCACATCATAGGAGAAGGCTCAGTTAATAAACAAGAAACAGTTGCACTTCCAGATGGACCTAAGATACCCAGGCATGTCAGGATTCCAGAAAGTAAAAAAGTGCTTGTTAACTTGCATTAGACAACATATCAAACTCTGTAATGGGGCTAAACACTTCCAGAGATATGTTTTGCTCAGGAGACTGTTCTGCCACCTTTACTTCAATAACTGCTATGAATTATAGCACCGTTAAACACACTACTGCTCTTCCAAAATCACTAGCTAAATTGCAGGCAGTACTAAAGCTTGTGTTTGTCCTTGGAAAACACGAGACTCCATCACCCAATCATTTCTGAGTGCAAAATGCTGCTTAGGTAGAACCATGTTTTCTCTCATCTGCTCCAACTCATTCACTGCTGTTAAGAAAAAGAGTTTTATACTTCCAGTTGTTTGGAAGGATCTGGTATAAATGGTATTTGAATCCATTTCCCCCCTTGCCATAGAAGAGAGCTGTACTTTGAGCAAATAGAAACAAAGCAAAAAACTGATCATCTTCTGTGCATTCCTCAATTCCAGAATAGCACATTTCACTGCAACTTGCTGTACTCAAAAATTACATGTACCCATGGGTCTAATTCTGCTGTTCTGAACAGGGAATTCCAGAGCAAATCCAGAGAAATTAAAACCCAAAAAACCTCAAATGTTCATGCTTGGTAAAGAGAACAGTAACTTTGCTGCTTTCCCTCTGTTTTGTCAGCCTTATTTACATTATCCTATTGTTTATTGATACAGTTCCATTTTAAAATATAAAAAACATGAAATGCTTATAAAATATTAAAGATACAGGTCTTGAACATCATTTAATGTACCTGGAGTGAGGCAAAACATGGTATGTGACCATTTTTTCATTCCTCAAGGAGAAAAACTAGACAAGGCAAAGCCATTCTACAGGATACCAGCCTTTGGCTCTCTAGTTTTATGTGTGTCATGGTTTAACCCCAGCCAGCAACTAAGCACCACGCAGCCGCTCACTGACTTCCCCCCACCCAGTGGGATGGGGGAGAGAATTGGAAAAAAGAAGTAAAACTCGTGGGTTGAGACAAGAATGGTTTAATAGAACAGAAGAGAAGAAATTAATAATGACAATGATAACACTAATAAAATGACAATAGTAATAACAAAAGAGTTGGAATATACAAGTGATGCACAATGCAATTGCTCATCACCCACCGATCGACACCCAGTTAGTCCTGGAGAGGTGATCCCCACCCCCACAGCACCCAGTTATTTCCTAATGTGACGTCCCATGGTCTGGAATACCCCTTTGGCCAGTTTGGGTCAGCTGTCCTGGCTGTGTTCCCTCCCAACTCCTTGTGCCCCTCCAGCCTTCTGGCTGGCTGGGCAGGAGAAGCTGAAAAATCCCTTAGACTTTAGACTAAACATTACTTAGCAGCAACTGAAAACATCAGGGAGTTATCAACATTCTTCTCATACTGAACTCAAAAACACAGCACTGTACCAGCTACTAGGAAGACAGTTAACCCTATCCCAGCTGAAACCAGGACAACCTGTTCCCAAACAACAATGAATATCAGGAAATTTAACACATCACATGTAGTATGTAAAGTTCTCTGTACATGCTTACATAATAAGTCTGGTCTGATATGTAACAAGTCTTCTACGTACACACAGAGTCTGCCGTATCACATTTGCTGTACTCTCAAGAAATTCTCAAGAAAGTGAGATCCAAAATTAAATTTAATTGAAATGCATTTTTTTTGCATTTCATATCTTGACATCTTAGCTTCACAATCACAGCCGTAGCACAAATAATAGCAGAATAGTCTCCCATTTTTCTTTTGCTTAAACAGGGCTGAATTTAAAGTTCAAGATAGTAAACATGTTCGTCCATGTAGAATCATAGAATCACAAAATCACAGAATAACTCCAGTTGGAAGGGATCTCAGGAAGTCTATAATACAAACTTTCACTCAAAGCAGATCCAGCTTTGAGATCAGACTAGGTTACTCAGAGCCTTATCTGGTCAGGTCTTGGAAATCCCTAAGGATGGAGAGTGCACAACATCTGTAGGCAACCATTGCTTGACTGTCCTCATGGTAAAAAAATATATTTAACACATAGGAACACCTCTTGTTTTAATTTACCCCCACTGTTTCTTGCCTACCCACCACGCACCACCATGAACAGCCTGGCTCTGTCTACGTGGTATGTTGTAGGCACTGGGCATTGTGGGTGTGGAGGACGGCTGTTAGGTCTCCCTGAAACCTTCTTTTGTCCAAGTCTTGGTTCTTTAGTCTCTCCCCACACAACCAGTGCTCCAGCCCCAACCAACCTGCTGGCCTTCTGCTGAGCTTGCTCAATTCATTGATGTCTCTCCTGTATGGGGACGCCTAAAACTGGATGCAATATTTAGATGTGGTCCCAGGAGTAAAATCAGTTCCATCAATCTACTGTCTGCACTCCTGTTAGCCCACCCCAGGACGCTGCTGGCCTTCCTTGCAGCCAGGGCACACGGCTGGCTCGTGCTCAGTCCTTAATGGTTTGATGTTGCTACATATGTTTTCATCTGTCAGCCTGATCCGTCTTCTCATATATGCCAGCATGTATATGCAAATATGAAAACAAGTATGCACATGTAGGTTTAAAGGCGCGGGTTTCCATCTTTCTGGTACTTCCAATACTGCCTTTCTCATCAGCACTAGTTGTGCCAGTGGAGGTCCATGGGATTACACAAAGATAATAGGAAACATTCTCTGCTTGCATATCTTAACTAGCTGATGTAAGACAGGGTGGAGCTAGTAAATATAATCAACTTTTCTCAGGCGTGGAAAAGGAAGAGGACAGTAACTGCAGCAGCAACAGGATTTCATTATTCTGTTGGCTGACAACAGGTATCATCAGCCAAGCTAGAAGCAATTAAAGCAAAAATGATTTGGTCAAACCCATGTCCATCTTCCCCCTGTGGTTACAGTTTCAGTTGGAGAATGGTTTTATTAACCTCTGCTGTTGACCATTTAACATCCAATCAGTCACTGTCAATCCAGTCCAGTGATAACCTATCATAATATTTCTTTGTTCCTCTGGACTCATTCTTTAGGCATGAGTGGTCAGATTCCCTTTTAGCATAGTTCCAATGAACTCAGCTACTACTTGGGCTTGAGGAATTTATTTTCACATGTTTAAGGGTTGTAGACGCTACTGAATAGTTCAAGATGGTGACCACTGGAAAAAAAAAAAAGCCATGTATGGGAATTACAGCTTTATATGAAACTCTAGTACTCATGCCTGCCTAGTTCATGAACGATGCTGTCGATGTTAAGGGAAAAAATAAACAAGGAAGTGAAGATGAGATTAAAAGGAAGAGAATGTTGGGTGAGAATGAGACAAGTATTGAACTACTGTGTTTATACATAGGCCATATGGTGCGGACATAAACGATGTGAGCTTACTTTACCAGCTTTATGCAGTCTGTAACATCCCTTTCAGATAATTCCTGTCTGCCAAGCATTCTTCTTGTCTTTAATACTGCAGATTCTACAGACATGAAGCCTGCATGCTTATATATACGAGAGCTAGACTGAGTAGACAAGCTTTCCTAAACTATGCCTATTTTCTGCTAAGAGTATCAGTAATAGATGGATGACTTTAAAAATAATAATAATAATAAAAAAAAACTATTTTGCAACTTTTAAAAAAAATATATATAATTTTACTGAACTTGAATGTGTAATATCTATTAAAGGCATAGATTTTTCAGGCAAAAAAATTGCAATTGCAATTACAATGCAATCATTGCCAGACCTGTTGTTTGCCATGGACTACAACTGCAGGGACACATTAAGATTTTTATCTGGTATTACTATATGTATGGGTTTGAAAATCCATGCCCAGCTATTTGGCAGCCTATCTTTGATCTCTAGACTTTTGTTGCTAATTTGCTTTAATGGCTTCTGAAGACCCAAGGACTGCAGGAGAATACTTTCAGGAGCAAATTACGTGCCATCTCAGTCACAGTGCTGATAAATGTATATATGATGATGCAGTATCAAGTATTCTTAATGCAGCAAGCACCTAGTTTTAATTCCATCATCTAATATATCATTTTGCCATTAGCCCATCTTTTACAACGCATTTTAGCAGTATGTATATTGGCACTTTGTAAAATTAATGTAATCTTAAGACGTTGTGGGTTTTTTGTTCCATGGGCCTGCTTGCATTTTTTTCCCACGACTTTTAGTAGCAGTACAGACTTTTGCAAGATTTTCTTTTTCAAATGACACCTCCTGTATATATCAGCCTACTTCCATTTCAGTCAATGAGTGTTATGCCAGTTTGTGTAGTATAATGCCCTGCTGCAAAAAATGTCCTTTTTGGACTGTCCGAGAGAGGTCTTATGCTCCATTTATTGTGCTTGTCCCCAGTAAGAATGAGGATAGTTCTAGCAGAGTGCCATGTTATTACTGTCTCTCCACGGATGGGTTGAACAGATGCCTTCATCCCAAGTCTGGTAGCTGTGTGGTTGAAGATGTCATGACAACTGGGTAACAAGTCAGCATTTTCCCTGCTAATTTTAGGGATCTAGTGAGGCTTTGTGCAGCCCAAATGCCATAAATCAAAGCCAGTGCAGAAGTAAGGTTCTGCTAGACCGGCTCAGTACTTACACAGCCAGATCCCTTCTATTCAGCCTTCTGAGAGCAACCAGCAAAGTTATCAGTGACTGCAATTAGGGTAAGAACAATCTGGGAATACTATTAGGATTTCCACAACAGCGTTTGTGACATTTTGTCCTATTGCCTCACTTCCATTTCAGCTCCTGCCCCATTTGTTTCTAAATCAACAACACATTGTTTGAAGGATTACTATATCATCTGTTTCCAGGAAACTTTCTGAATTTTACATTACTTTTTACTCCTGCAATATACCCAGTAGGGAGCTGAAGCTGAGTAGCTCCTTCCCCCTCACAGGATATTGTCTTAACCACCAAACTGCCTGCAAGGGACTTTTGCCAGAAAACTTAGGTTCCTCAACAATTTAAGGACCTCGTTTAGGTTATTCAGGTGTATTTCTACATTATTTCTTTTATTTTATTCTATTTTAAAGATTGCATGCTTTAGAATAGAGACCCTAAGCTTACACTGCATTTCAGAAGCCAGGCTTCTACTTCTGATATTGCTCTTTGTGCCCATTTTTTGGAAGGTACTTACTTTATTTTCAAGCTGTAAAATGCTTGTAAGTAGAAGCAGCTATATCATGCACACTGCATGCTAAGCACATCCAAAACAGGTTAGCCTAAGCGGCAGGTAGGCTCTAAAGACATGGTAACTCTTCCCTGTAAACAAGCTCCAGGACACTTACAATATTCAGGGACAGCTCTGCACAGTTTATGTTCTGCAATTGCTATTGTAAGACATCTTTCATCCTCTTTTCCCTTCAAAAATGCAAAGCCAAATCCCATTAAACCCCCATGACAGTACAGTAGATTGTAAACATTATTCTCATTTTCAGCATATAGAACTTTACTTGTCATTATTTCAGTCTTTGTTTTTCTTTTTTGACCGAACTTAGCAGTTGTTCATCAAAACACTAATTGTTGTTTAAGGCTCTGTTGATCTGCACAACAGCTTGTGGGACTGTACCTAGAAACAATCTCACAAAACACTCGGAGCTGGCAATAACATAAATCCATTTACCCTAACAGATATTATATGCTTAGAGCCTGTAACCATGCAACCAAATAAGTGTTGTCAGTTTCTAACGGCAAGTCCTCGTTTATATTTTTAGCTTTTTTTAGAAGACAGGAAAGGTGTGGTCAACACTGATCAAACAGCGTTTTGCAGAAAAGAGTTCACACATCTGCAAAATGAATTCTCAGTCAATGCATGTTTTCTCGATTCTCTCTAGCACCAGTGCTCAGGACTAAAGAAACCATTAAAGCTCCTGGATTCTTAGTAACTCAATTTTTTTGCTTATGAGCATGCAGTGTGGTCTTATTTTCATTGTGTTCCTCACACATATATACTCAGCTCCCTCTCGCCTCTTCTGTTCTGTCCCGAGAGGCCATAATCTGTGGACTCTGTGTCTGACGGTACAGATCACAGATCTCATTAGAATCAAGAAATTATACTAGCTTAAATATGATTATTGTATACTGTTGTAGACAAAGCCATTTGAACATTAAGAGGCCACTCAAACCCACAATTCTGTATTAGATCAAGTCTCATTTCTTTCTTCATAGCTTTTATTATGACATGTGAATCATGCCAGAAAAGGGGAGTGCTCCCCCCGAGTAAAGATCAATTAGACAGTTTATGCCAGTCAAATGTAACCCCTATAAATATATTTTTCATAGTGTCTTGAATCTGGCACTTCTTTCTGACCGCTCTTTACTCTCAAGTCTAAACAAAATTATATGATCTCTTCAGCAATGCACACGGTAATCAAAATTCCCATTGCCATCACAATACGTGGCTTAGGATATATTTCTGAGAGCAGAGAAATATGCAAACAATTAATAAGATAATAAAGGAAAACATGTCCTGGCTACAACTTTTGAATGATTATCTGATGTATTTGTTTTTACCAAATTTGTCTTTATTTTATTTGGCAATATGAAGAAGTGTAAACCCAGCTTAATCAACCACTTTCGTACTGGTGAAGCATAGTGGTCAAGCTGGCTTTCGACATAAATTTCCACACCTTACTGCTTACTGCCTTACAATTCACAGGCACATACAGAAAAATGGTTTAATTCACTATGAAAACTGACAAAAAAATAGTCAGCTTTTTTCCACTCAGCTGAAAAGAAACTAGAACTGCATCAATACCAAAAGTCTCTTTTCAGGCTGATTCCTGCCCTGTCACTGCACAGATATAAATGCTGCTGTCTGACATTTCAGGAAAGCATGAGAAGAAGAAAAGCTGAGCTGCTGAGTCTGCATGTTACATGCAGTCAGAGAGGACTGGCTCACCACGAAACATTCAACTTAAGAAGCAGATGCAAGATATCTCACAGAAGTGTTAAACAAAATAGAAAAAAGAAGAAAAAAAACCCAAAAAAACAAACAACCCCAAAAAAGACCTCACTAGTGAACCCAGAGCCGAAGGCTAACACGCAAACAAAGTGGGCACAAATGGATGACAGACAAGCTAGATGTGTCGGTTCTGCGCATGATACTCCGGCTCTCGCCCTGCCTTTCCCTCTCCCCCTCTCAGACACACACCTCCAAATGGAAGGGTCGGTGGAGGTCTTCAAGCATTTTTTCTATCGGTTATTTAGTCCCGTGGAAAGACTGACTCAACAATCGATTCCCTCTCTGTTTGGATGCCCAGGTTTCTGTGCCTCTTGTGAAGGTTAATTCGTTTATTGCCCATTTTTCCTGGCACGGAAGACCTAGGCTCTGCTCACCCCATCCTCTGCTTTTCTCAGATCTGCCGACTGACACTATCAGCATTCAAACGCCAGGCTCCTGTTATCACCCACTAACAGCCTGGGTGCTGGAGATGGGTCCTAGGGCCCAATCTGGAGCTCGGGGCAGGAGGAAGCCCCTGACAGCCAGGGCACAGCTCAGCCCCGTGGGGCAGGGGAGTAAACCCCTTTACCTCCAACCTGAGCCTGCCAGCAGCGTGCCATTTCGGAAAACTTTTTACAACTCCTCACTGCGTCTTTGATTGCTATGTGTGGGCATAAAAGGTACAATGGAAAAACTTACTCATGGTATATTATGAAATAATAGCTTCCCTCCACAGCTGGTCGTTACTATGATAAACAAAATAAGCAGGTGATAGTAACTCACCTTTACTCTTTGTTCAAGATATTAATATTCCATATGCCTTCTTTCCTTTTGAAACAGTATTTATGCCTTGCTTGTGATTCACACTGAACCTATGCCAGTTTACATCAGAATAGCTCTACTGACTTCAGGGATGTTTTTCCAGTTTGCATTTATACCTAGATTTATTTTCCTTAAATTATGTTAATGCCTACCTATTCTTTGCAACTAGATATAAGCAGATTATTGCATGGACTCTGCTTGCAAAACAAATATATTCACAGTGATAATCTGGGTCATCAATTTTAATCCAACTAATTTCTGTACGTAGCCCATAACTTCTGATTGAACTACAGTATCTCTATGAAAGAGAAAATCAGTCTGTAAGGGTTGAACAGAGGATCCACTTTGATAAATTTTTTGAATAGTCCTTCAGGCTTGCTTAATGTGTATCTGTGGCTCAGAGCTCTCTAACTTGGACACACTTGGTTTTGCCCTCTTGAGTTAATTTATCTTACATTTGTTTTGAGGCTCAGCAGCAGCAGTCTAAGGGGGAAACCGGCGAATCCAGTCCGGCAGAGTGCAGAAAGCAGACGATGGTCTCAGCAACCCGGGTGCCGTCTGAGAGGATGGCAGGGGGGCTGTGGTTGTATAATCTGGGTGTTTCTGGTAACTCAAGACTGCATCAGATTGAACCAGCTTCCTTTTAGCAAGCAGATGATATCTGCCAGGATTTTTCATAGATAAGAGGCGGTTACATGTGATATGACAGTAATGTAGCATAGGTGTCTCTGGTGCTGCAGATGACACTAGGGTAAACCAAAATTACTGTACGCGAGGAGAGGAAGCAAGAAGAGCTCTGCGCGGGTGGCTATGGGAAGACGTGAGATGAAGTTACCCTATGCCTTCTAACATGCTTTATGCTGTCATCTTACATTACTCTTCTAGTAGGTTTTTGTGGTACAGCTGCATGCTCTCACCTGCTCTGTGTGGCACTCGGGACCACTTAAATCTAGGCTGATGTAGCAACATGCGAATTTTATCATCAGGCCACATCCACCGCCTCTTGAATCACTGACTTTGCAGATACCTTGATCTTTCCATTCCCATGAACTTGCAGGGTACTGATAGCCCTGACAAGTGAAAAAGTGCTGATTTCATTCTCTCTCTTGTGATTTTATTAGAAGAGAAGTCAGGGAGAAGTATGGGGAAGTAAGATGGAGGCAGCCCTTCCCCTTTCCACCATACCCTGAGAGAAATTGGCTTCCAGTGGTGTTACAAGTGACTTGTCGGTTGTGCGGTTGTGCAATCCCTGCACGTCCATCTACAAGGCAGCAATAGCCAACAGCAGCCAACTTCTTACCCTGTTGTAATGACCTCAGAGAAGGATCTGACCCTGATTTGGGAACCTAAACATACAAGCAGGGCCTTGCTTATCTTCACAGTATCTCAAAATTTTACCACTAAACAGCTTTAAATTGTTTCTTCTCAGCCTTCTCTCTGCCTTTCCTTAAGCCCTGAGACAAATACAGAATAAAAGATAATGATTTATTAAAAACAGGAAAATCAAACTAAAGGACTATACACACAAGCAATTTTTTCCCATTTAAATCACCAGAAAGCAAATGCAATACAAACAACTGGAACAAGATGGCAGATTAAATCAATTTCAAATGTTGATGTCCTTAAAGTTTACTGTTCACACCCTACTGCATTGACCAAACCTAACAATGACATTTATGCAGATTTCTTATTTGACTATGACTGATTTAATTGAAAGCATTCTCTAAGATGACTGGAGTCAGGAACCTGGTATCACAAAACCCACAGCTTTTAAGCATCATTCACAATACCTGAGTATATCCATATTGTTCAATACGCACTGATAAACTCTTATCACACATTAATAAGTAAAATTGTTATGAGCTCCTGACTTGAACACTCTCTGCAAAAAACCCACCTTGTTTAAAACCTAGAGGAAGCAGCATGCAGTGTAAACAAAGATGTTGTCTGACTATCAATATTTAATGAAAATGTAAAACCTGCCAAGCCAAGTCTAAGATCAATGTATTTTTTTTCCAGCTAAAAAGGAGTTGTTATTCAGGTTCTGAGTGGCAAGTCTCAGATCTCAATCTTGTTCATTTTGGCTTCACAAACAGATGGAAAAAAGTGTTTTTAAATTCTCTTCCTCTATCAGAATAGGGAAAAGAGGGAGTAGAATTGATACTGCCCAGTGACTTTAAACACAAATATGTTGAAACTGATGTTTAGTACATAACTCATTCCAAAAGGAAAGAAAAGAAGAGAAACCCACTAAAAGTTAGATAACTGAAGAGATGAAGATTCTGCTGGGAGAAAAAAATAAATAGTGAGTCTAATAGAACTGAAAAACTTCAAATGACCCTTTGTGTCCCTACACTCAGCTTTGGCATCTTTCTTCATTTCTTTTATCATTCTGCCTCTTTCAACTTTTAGATTCTTTAATGTTGCTTCCTATGTTTGGAAGCCTCCCACTCATTGTCAGCCAAGCATCTTTCTTTGCTTTCAAGTCCTATTTAAAACCCGCTACCTCACTGCACCTTTACTAACCTACCCAATTTTTGTTCATACATTCCTCTTCCTGAACCTTTTTCATGTTCTGTGCTGTCCAAAGCTGACCTTTGAAAGATTTTCATGCTTGGAACCATGTTTAATTTTTTTACTATTTTTTTTGGCGAAGCATGGAACAACAAACGAGTTATTGAACCTTCTGGGGTGCCTGAGGATTTCTTGTGGAAGCGTTCTGCTACTCACAGCATCTTCCTGAGATAAGCTGCTGTGTCAATAAGGGAGGAAGGGAAGTCAGTCGGTACACAGTTTTAACAGGTAAAATACTCACTCATCCAGACCAGCTAATGACCTTTTTTCCTACTTCTTTTCCATTGTTTTCTAACAAGTCTATTTCAGGATGGGCAAATTGACAGCAGTTACCCTGTAATCTTACCAAAACCTTTACACAGGCTATAAAAGAGAAGTTATTTGCTCCTTCCACACCCTTGTCTGTCTTCTACAACCATGTAAGGGAGAACAAGATTTGTCTCTTTCTCCTCTTGCTTCCTGCTACCCATATTAAGTATTTTTACAACACAGCTGAGATAATACCTACAATATGTTGCCAGAAATGAAATACTGCTTCAGTATCCCACAAAGCATGCTTAGAACTTTTTCTGTTTTCAATCATTCCACTAAATCTAGTCAGAACACAAAAATACATAGAATAAGTGAAACAATGACACCATATACGGTGGTGGGAACTTAGCAACAAATTAAACTTGAAGAAAAAAAAAAGAAAAAAAAAAGAAAAATCTACAGTACTTTGAATTTGGCAGAGTAGCAATTTAAAAGGTCAGTGACAAATAATTTCTGTGTAGACTAAATCTCCATTTTTAGGAATGTTATCCTAAAACTTGAAAGAAAAATGGCAGTTGAAATGAACTGAGAGTCTCCCCAAGAATCTCACTTAACAAGCAAGAATGAAGTCCAATCAAGCCTTTAAACTTTACACTCTGATAGTTCTATGACAAAATATAGCTTGAAATACATACAAATAACTTAAAGGAAACTAAAGCTTAAAATAACATTGATAAATACATGAACATTTTAAAAATATGAAATATTCAGTAAAGGCAAGGCAAAACCAGAGCAAACATAGCGAAGCAGACAGTCAAGATGTCACCGAAATAGCCAAGGGCCTCCATCAAGCTTTCTGTCCTTATCACCCTATGTTCAGATATATTTTTATGCCATGGAAGGCACAATAAAAGGCATTGTGAAGTTTTCCAGTTGTGCTTTGTATCAACCTTTTTTTCCAATCTCTGGCTCTCAAAAAGATGTTTTCTACTTTGCAGTACAATGCGTATTGAAAAACATATGTGATTTACTGTGCAAAGCACCATATGTGAGCATTCACAAGATCAGAATGTGATTTATGTCACAGAAGCTAAGAATTTGACCCACTAAACACAAATAAAAAGCTTTAATAGAGTCATCTACAGTTTAATATTGTGAAAGTGTGTTCTGATCCAACTGAAGTCAAAGGACTATATTGATCCAGTCTGGTTCATTATCTGGCTTAAGGTTAGAAAGAAAAGTTCATTTACTAGCTTTTAACTGAAAAAAAGAAATTCATATCTAATGAATTTTTGTTCTGCTATAACAGAAGATTTGTGTTACATCACTGATGACAATTGATGGCAACTCTCTCAGACAGCAGCCTCCTGCCCGGACCAAGATTACGAGCAGGTTTTCCCCAAGGCCCACCACATGACACCTCTGGCGTTCCTGCAGAACATCCCGTACTTCTCACCGGCATCCCAGCTCTTAGGGACTAGATAAAATGTCTTATTACATCTCCAGGCTGCAAAGGCAGCTTGCAGAGTGTGACCAGCCCACTGGACACTCTGCACTCTGGGAACAGACATCAGTAAAAAATGAATGATAAGCCTCTAAACCATGGCAACACCTAAAATCCTCTCTGATTGTGTACCCTACTATCAGTAAAGTTGGGAGCCATAGCATAAACAAAGCGCAGATGGCCTCTAACATTTTAGGCAGTGTTGATTAGGCCTGCTCTAAGTAGATAACAATGTTGAAAATGCTGGCAGCTTTGTTTACCCCAAGGCTCTAAACACTGCCAGCACCTGAGGAGCAAACCAACTGTTAGCAGCACTGGGACAGGTTTGCAACATCTTTCTGTGTGGATGAGAGTTTGATCTCTAGAAATGTCTGACCCATCTCCCTCAAGAAACATCTGCTGCCAAATTGGAGAAGAGTTAACAGAGCCTGCACTCCTTTCCTTTAGATTAGACCGTCAATTCTCTCAGCTTTATTTTGGTTTTGAATGAAACACTGACAACCTATTTATATAAACAGCAAAAACACAACCAACCTATCCCAAATAGTAGTTACATGCTAGAATACTTAAAAAAAAAAAAAAAAAAGAAAAAAATATCATCTCCTCATTACAAGAGCAGAAGAAAGCCAATTCCACTTCTGGGAAAGAGAGAAGGAGGAAAGCCTCACACCCTTTGTGAGAGGAATGGATGAGCTGAAGAACTGAAGCAGCCCAAGCAGAAGGTCCCCTCCTCATCAGCCAGGGAGGAAGGTCACAGCAGATGTTCAAGCACCCACCGGAGCTGCTGGCACCCTGGAGGTGGCCTCACCTAGACGAACGCCGTGATTTCACACAAAGACTTTTCTTTCTCATCTTCCATCAGAAAAGGCTGCAAGAGCCCAACCCAGAATATCCCACCGGTTGATTTTCAGATTTTCACCAGGAAGTAGTAGGTTGAAATCATCAACAGAAGGAAACCAGACCCGTGTGCCCCATCCCACAGGTGAGAGATTTAACCATTGGGTTAGCAGTTTAAGGGGCTTCTTCCAGCATCACAGTCAGGGTTTAGGGTAAGTTTTCTTCAGCTGGCGGTCTCTGAATACACGCAGCAGGTTAGCTGAATATCCACGTTTTGGAAGACGATGCCTAATTTGTGCATTTTGGTGACTCTTTCAGCCCTGTGAGTTTGTCAGTGCCTCTGAGCACCGTCAGGTCAGACCTATGTCCACTTGGGGAACACTACTGGTAGAAACAAAACCATGTCAACACAGGTGTCAGGTGATGCCAAGTTTGGAGTTCCATATTTTGGAATTAATTACCTACATTTGCAGCCTACAAAGGCACTTCAGCATGCCTTCGTTTTCCAAAGTCCACAGGAACAGGGTTAGCCTCTGGGGAGGATGTTCAGAGCTTCCAGGATGAAGCTAGACTATGCAAGAGTAAAGCTTAGATATATGCAATATAAATGGCTACTGAGTCTTGGCTAGAGGTCAATATCAGGATCAACTGAACTATCAGTGAAGACGTATAGATATATGCTTTAGTGGATCTGGGCTCAGGTAATGCAAATAAAGGGATCTAGGTAAAATAATTATTGCATAAGATGGTCATTACTACAAGCCTACTTCAAGTCTATCATGCTACATACTATTTAATATGTCATATAAGGTAGTGTAACAGTTTCTTCAGTTGAAGGTTTTCAAGTTACGGTCTACTTATTCTGCAAAAGCTGTTATCAGTACCTTTAACAGGTAGCAAAGAAAACTGCTTATTGACAGTCAGCTTAAATCAACTGTGCAAGACCTACACTGCCAGTAGAGCCAAGAGCACAAACAAATAGAGGCTGAAAACCTTTGACATGGGTGACTGCTCTGGATCACAGGCAGCAGGGTATGTTCAATCTGACATTCCAAAATCCATTTAAAAGGTGGTCTGACTGCAAATGCTGAAGCTGAGGGTATTTATTAGATCCACTGTGCAGAGAAGACTGTCTACTCAAAGCAAGAAATTTTAAGCGTGGTCACTGAGATTGCCACAAAATTTCTAAGCACAAAGAAATTAAAGTCACTCAATCAATGCGGAGATTAGAACACATAATAAAACCTGCATATCAAGACTAGTTTTGATAGCATTTTGCTCTTCCAGAAAAGGCCACTAGTAGACTAAAGGCATTTTTGACAGCCAGGATGGATGGGTCCTGGCCCTATCCATTTTGTCAGCCACAAAACCCTGGGTGGATTGGCCAACGAGGCTTCATGCTGTCCTTACCTAAACTAGAAATTCCATTTAAGACAGGTTTCATTTTCTTTGCGTTTCTCTACTGATCCTATTCAGTGATCTTAGCTATTGTGTTCAGCCTGCCTCAAAGTTGTAAATAAGGAGTATGTCCTCCCCTTCCAATCTGTTCTTTCAGCCAAAAATTCATTTGAGAGTTCTGTCTCAACTTTCTTCTTCAAGATCCAAAATTTAGGCTGTTTCTTTCCCACCAGTAGATAAATATGTCACAGATATTCAACTTTAAGTTGCACTGATCTAAAAGCAAGTAAGTCCTACTACAGAGATGGAGAAAATATTGAAGAAAAACACACTGACCATTAGAACTCATTTTCATCAATGTAAAAAAGCTATCATTATTTTATCATCGCAGGTCCCATCTTACATCTCAAACTATTTTTTTTCAGAATTTCATGTTCAAAAGAGCATTAGATATGCTTTACCATCATATGACTGGAGGAGGCTATGCAATCTTGATGTATTGACCCTGACCCACTAAAGACTTTGTTCATGCTTGAATGTTTTCATATTTGAATTGTAATAGTTTGCCTAACTTTCTCTAAGTCATTTCTTAAGACACTGAAGCTGTTGACATACTTCTTCTTGGGAGTGGTTCACAAACAGACATAGAGGAGCAGGTCCTTGGCAGAGAAGATATCATGAGAACATAACCTGTGTTGTTCACCACTGTAATACCTAATAAAGCACCCAGTTGCAGACACTCTCACATAACTGAGGAGATTCAGTTACTGACTCCCATTTTGAAACCTCCACTATCTGGATGGAATCCAAGTGCTACTTTTCGATTTGAGAACATACCAACTATCTAACATTTTTCCTAAGAGCCAAACCCACACACCGGCTAAGCCTACATAGAATCCAGTTCCTGCTACCACCATAAACTAGACATACTCTTTCTCAGAAAAAACACACAATAATTATGAGGAACTGCACTTCTGCATGACCTTTTCAAGCATACAGTTTCATTTACTCAAAGGAGAAAACAAAGATAGTCAGAAATTGCTTTATAAGTAGCAAGTCTAAATACAGGACTTCTAAGCTCATTCATCTTGAAAGCCCCGAGGGCTCCGCAGTCAGCAAGAAGACAGGAATATTTCCTCTTCTTTCAAACTGCTTTTGCAGACAGTTTCTCCTTAAGTAGGCTGTCAAAAATGAAAAAGTATATGTATTTACTTCAGCTCCTTCTGTTCGAAACCTTCCAGTGTGTCTGTCATACAAGACCCAGCAGATGAAAACACAAAACCCTGCTGGACAAACCCGTTGGCCGAGTGATCTGTACAGTTCTAGCTCCTTTCATAGAAACTAACTGCTTCTTCTATGGCTATGATGTTTCAGTTAGCTAAACAAACCAACCAACCTATACAGAAAATTCCACTGAAATCTTAGTTCACTAAGAAAGTGAAACACCATGGGAAAACAAAGTATGACCATACAACCCTTACAGACAAAACAGAGTTGCAGCCTGCAGCTGACATGTATACCTTGTAACGCCAACCAGGATCTATCAACTAGATATAGCTAAACACAGAAATCATCACAGATATGTGCTTATATATTTGTACTTGAAAACCAGATGCAGAAAGAAACCCCAAGGACATACATGACTATTTGAGATACTAACATAAAACTGAGATCCCAAAGGGAATTTCATAAACCCAATGATAGAAGCAGCAGCATATAAGTTACAGTGACAGCTCTCACAAAGGACAACTGCTTATCCAATTTAACTGCTCTATTGTACCTTGGAGAGGAACTGCCAATCAAGCTTTCTTTCTCTGAAAATTGTAGGAAAGGTAAAAGAAGACACAGCTTTCTTGCAATAGTGAAGAATGTGCAGATCCAAGCTCTTTGCTCTTTTCCTGGGGAACTGATCTTAGTATTGCTGTGAAATGGCAACAATGCAGAAGAATTTGGGGAGTAGCAAGCAACTGAGCACATAATGTAACCCATTTTGCTTTGTAATCCCTGTATCTAGATGAATAAGAATACCTAACATCAGAATAGGCTTTAAAAAAGCAGGCTGGCAAATGCAAAGTTATCCTATTCAAGAATTAAGGGTGCAGAACTCAGAATGATGCATATTATCTTCCCGATGAAAAATACAATGGTTTTGCCTGCCATGCTATCAATAAAAAAAAAAATTATCCAGTTTTACAAAGTTATTTGTGAAGTTATTTTTAGCACATTGTGGTGAGAAATATTTTTCATTGTCACTGAACTATTGTTTCCATGGAAATTTTCTCACTAAACTCCTGTTTTATTTGCCCTTACACAGAAGAACAATTCTTTTAATGTCTAGTTATATAGTTACAATCAATTCAGAAATCTCACTGAATTCCTTAGTGGTTCTATGGACAGGGAAGGAGAGAAGGAAGAAGAGAAGAGAGGAAGGGAGGAAGGATTGAAGGGAAGGAAGGGAGAAAGGCAGGAAAAGAAGAAAGGGAGGGAGGGAGGG
>JANZLQ010000065.1:11132370-11144748 GCA_026212715.1 Elanus axillaris | reverse complement strand
TTTCCAGCTCCCAGTACAGAGCACAGCACCACGAGGGCTGCTGTGCGGAGGATTAACTCCATCTCAGCCAGACCCAAGACAAAAGCAAAGTCTGTTCCCTCCTACGTGCGGATCAGTCAGGCTGCCTCTTGTGCAACCAAAATGCTGGGGCAAGGGTGGAAGCTTTTGGCTGGGAACATTTTTAATGTATTAGAACACAGGAATGTTACATACAGAAAACAACTGTATCAGGCCAGGGATACATCAGCTGTTACAGATTATATTTCTACATTTCACTAGCTACAACTTCTTAACATTTCCTGTGTTAAAGTGCTTCACTAGTTCAGATGTGCTTTTCATATTTCTTTTTTTACCTGAGACCACCCATCACACAAGACATTTAATTTAAAAAGTGATCTAAAAGGGTTTCCAACAAGACCTATTAGAATTTTGGCAATTCAGGAAAATGGCCAAGAAAGTATGGAGGTTTTTTTCAAATCAGCAAGGAAATGAAACAACAAACTAAATGAACTGAAGACAATATATCACAAAACAAGTGCTATTAAAATCTGAAGTAGTATTTCACAGATAAATAGTAACTGTCCTAAAATGCATATAATAAAAATACTAAAGTCTCACGAGAGAGACTTCTTTTTTTTTTTTTTTTTCCTTCTTTAAATATATGATGAAAAGTGGCAGGGCCATTTTTTGTGCGGAAATTATGAAGTGTGCTGATTAGTTAAGCATGTAATAATGAGGTTATGAATTCCCAACAGGCTGACAGAAATTTAGGTGTCTGAAAAAAAACATTGCAGAGTTGTGGCTATGAGTTCTCTCTTCAGCTTCTTCTTTCTTTTATTTTTTTTTTCCTATGATAACTGAACATATGGAGACTAATTTAAGTGTGGGAGTGACAGTGTGGATGTCTAATTAATTGCCCTAGAAAATAAAAAATGTTTCTGCCTTACTCATAGAGGCCATTTGGCTGAAGTGGTGCCTTACATTATCAGAATCTGGATGTAATCTGCAGTATTTGATGTAAAAACTGGGACAAAAAAAGGGCAGAAAAACTTCATTAAGAACCTGGCTTAACCATTAGCTAGGATTTCAAGCTGGAGTAGGTAAGCTGTGCTGTCACACATGTGTGTTCTTTACTGCTTGTCAGCTACTGAAGAACCACAAATATGGATAGATGCAAGTAAAAGAGTGATGAATTTATAAATAAACCAAAATGGTGTGATCAAATAGACATACAGGTGAGTTTTCATTCTCATCTTTAGCAGAGGACATTTTGAGAAAAGGTAAGGCTGAAGCAGAATGTGGTTTGTTTCCCTCATATGTCTCAGACAGGTAGATACCGGATTTACATTTCTAAGATTTTGGGCTTTATGCTTTGTTAATTCTAGCCTTATTTTTCCCTACCACCGGTTTCCACATAGCATAAACAAGCCAGCAGATAATTTTTAGTGAAGAATTGCCTGAAAGCACTTCAGTGCCATGTTTTCTACACTGTGGGTTTTTTTTCTGAAGAAGAGCTGATGGATATTGCCATTGCACTGTGTGCGCGTCCTCTCTTCTAAGGAGAATATGCTCAAAGGATTTTTAAGGTGTTACATGAGAGAAAGGTATTTCATGGATAAAGCAGCTCCAGCAACAACAAACCAGGAGAGAATGTCTCTGAAAACCATATGCAAAATGTTCAGCGGTCTCTGTCAGATAGACTGGGATGCTGATATAAAAATTCAGTTGCCTCACAGCACTTCAGACCATGATACGAGTGGTGCCTGATTACAGATTTGATGAGTAGACACTGTACTAGAGGCAGAGCTCTTGAACGACTACATGACTTGGTAGTGAGAGTCTACATAACTTAGTCGTAAAAGACCACATAACTTATAAAATAAGTTGGGTACGATTAAAGGAAGAAAACCATCCATCAAAAATAGAAACTTGAATTCTTCTCCTTTACAGTCTCTCATTGTTATCCTGCAGAGGCATAGCTCTCGTAGGTTTATACCAGCTATGAAACACAATTTATATCCTGTTCAAGTCTTCAGAGACAACGCTATTTTTTCTTCTGTTTTTTCCATTTCCAAAGGACATCACCCAACAAATCAAATGTTTTGAACCTTGCGAGCCTGATATCAAACATCCAGAGTTCAGGGGAACACTTAAGTGTGCATTAAATAAAAGGATAAAAGAGTGTGATGAAAAAGCAGGTAGTTTCACCCAAGAATTGGCAGCAATTCAGTGGACCAAAAGAAAAGGATATATCATGGAAACCTTTTATATGGGTAAAGCAAGTTGTTTAATTGCAAGGTAATACTATCATTAAATAGCAATTATATCAAAATATATTCATAAAAATATATCCCTGTTATTATCTTGTAAAATTAAATTTAATGCGTGAACAATATATGAAGCTTAAAGTCTACAAAAGGATAACAAATATCTCTTTGTAGATCAGATTTTATCTTTAAAAATAAGGATTGCAAACTTTAATAAGAAATTAGAATTTTAAAATTTAGAGAACAGTGTATAGATCTTATACACTGTTGATGCATATTTTCTTTCACTATATCATCTGTTTCTCGAAGCAATATTAAACCCATTGTTAAGATAAATATTAACTTGGAGGAAAGCAAATATCAGGGAAGACAAGAATAAATTGTGGATAGCTTTCCCTGAGCTGTTCTTTAGGCTGTTAGAAGCTTGACTCTGCCATGCTCATTCTGGGTGAATACTGCTTTATTTATTTGCCTACTAAACTAGTACTATCTGGCAGTTAGTGAATTAGTTTTTCTAAAGCGGTTACACTGATAGTCCATTAGAAGGCTGTTCCCTTTTTAACCACAATGAAGAATTAGCATGTTGTCATATCAATGTACATGAACATTATTCTAGATCATCTGAATCCTCATAAACCTTTGATAAGTCTTCACAGTTTACACAAATATCACCTTTTACTCCTTCTTGCATTTGATTTTGATAACATGAAACTTCTCCTTCTTCAGGGAAACCTGACTATATTTTAAACTTATTTTTGGCTTTGTAATCAGATAAATCACAATTAATGCATAGAACGTATCATAGTGTAAGAACACTGTAGAAGAATGAAGTTAAAGCAACAACTACTAAGAATTATTTCTCCAAAGACATTTAGTAAATAGCAAAATATGGTAACTATGCTGTAATAGTTGTATTCATTAAACAGATCCTCCAGTCATCAGCTAAATGTACATAATTTCGAGATAACAATGGAAAAGCAAGCCAAAAATAGAGAACAAATAGGCATTATCAGGAAGGAAGAAGTATTGGAAACCTCATGAGTCAGGTTTAAAAACAAAATAAAACAAAAAATAACCTGTGTGACTAAAGCCAAGCGGAAACAGACCATGCCATTGATGTTTATATAGATTATGCTATAAAAATGCTGTATCTGTCTTAAACACTAAAAAAAAAATCTTTGAAACATAATTGAGATAAGTTTGGATTTAGTACACCTCACTTCACTGATGGTTCAAAATGCAGATTAAAGGAACTGGAATACAGGTGAATGCATATTCTATGATGAATTACTTGTATTTTTGTGCTCAGTTAGTTTTTAATTCCTGTAGACTGATAGAGGAACTCTAAAGACAGCCCTGAAAAATAGGAGATGGCTAGATTGCACCAGTCTGTGGATGAATATCTAAGATACAGTGACACAGAGGCTCATGCTCGAGATCTATTACCCCCCTGATTCCTCCTTACTCTGAAGAATTAATAAGTGTCTTTCTACTGTAATAGGTCAACATATACAAAGTGGTAGCTGAGAAGGGGTGTGTGGAACCAGGACTTTGTTGATTCATTTTCTTCCTCCCTCCCTCCCTCCTACCACTTCTTGAAAGAGGTGAGCAGTCAGCAAAGTTGTTCATCCTCTCCACACAGTGGGCCACAGGTAAAAACAGGGAGAAGTTGAACAACAAAATAAATTGAACCTGCCCAGTGATTTCTCTTTTAAAAATCCTTGCTGATCCTTGTAACCCTGCTGCAAATGATACGTACTATGAGGCTTCAGATCAGATACTTCTTTGATGTATTTCAGGAGTGCAATAAAGTTGAAATATATTAAGAAAAAACCCATTCCTTATTCTCATAGTAATGGAAAGTAAGTGCACGTTTAAATTTTCAGAGGAACAGACTAGAGTTCCAGTAAATGCTTTTTAATATTGCAAATGGAAAACATTGACTACACTGAGATACAGAAACTCCCTGATACAACACAAGCAATATATTTTCATGAGTTCCTTCAGGCAGTTTACATCCTAAACCTGCAAAGACATGCACAAGTTTAACTTAATCTACGTATATGTTTCTGTTTGGAGCTTGCAACAGAATAATTAAAAAACCCTCATCTAATACAGGTATGAGGTATATATTATAGCCATTGCTTTCTCTAACCTAATTTCATTTACTTTTGTCAACAATAAACCCCAAAATAAAATCAGAATACATTCCAATGTGCAGAACACATTGAAAGAGAGAATAGGAAAGTTGTAGTATGCTATTCAAAAACTTTACCCTTGAATCTCAAAACAAAAAATTTTGAGGGAAGGCAAAAAAATATCTGTGTTCTTACCTATCTCAGTATATGTCAACAATGAGAAAATCCACACAGCAAAAGTACTGCAGTATGGCATAAGAGTAATGTTGTAGCTTCATCTCTGAATTTCCTGGCATTATGGGTTTGAGAGAGGTACTTTATCTTAGCTTTACTTGTCTGCCAAATTAATGTTTCATGTAGTTTTTTATCTAATTTAGAAAAGAGGAAAAGATCAGGGGGAAAAAAAAAGCTTATCTGTACAATACTATCTGTTTTCTGGCTTTAGAGGCCTTAATCAACTCTTGCTGTTTTCATTTCTTGTGGTTAACATCTATTGTTTATCATAAGAGTTCTGGTTCCTTTTTTTTAAAAAAAAAAAAACAACAAAATTTGGTATGGTTCCCATATAAAACTGTCAGACCTGACTTTTTTCTAACATGGATGTTTTTACTTGTCTTCTCAGCAAAATTAAAATGGATGAGGATATGTATGAGGAAAAGATCAGTAATAAGGATAGAAACAATTTTTGTTTTAGGTAACAAGCCGGATTTTCTAATAGCAACAAAATTTATGGACATTTTACTGTTGGTTTACAATTTTTAAATTTTGTGTTAGAGTTTTAGCTGGACATATTTTTAGATTACAGTATCCTTCTAATGCAGATTCTCTTTATGTATATATATATATTTATATTTATTGATACACACCAACACTCTTTTTTTTGAGGAGGATTCTCTACACTATTCCGAGTGCTCCATTCGCCTGCATTTCAGCAGAGCATCACGGACTTCAGCAGAACCACGGTAAAGATGGGAGGCAGACAAACATATAGTGATGAGAAAGATCAAAGCTTAAGTCTCAGTGTTGCTCAAGTCTCAGTGTCATTTTCAAAATAGGCTGTGATAGTGCTGGCACTCCCACCCTGCATCCCAAACCTTATTTTAAGAAACTCCGTGTGCTACATCCAGTATAGGACCCGCAGTCATTTTCTTCCCATGGCTGGCTAGCCCAGCAACGAAGTACACAATCGCAGGGGGGTTTAGTCCAAACTGAGTCTATCAGCAGGACCATGACCGACCAGTTCAGTGCCAGTCAAGCAAGGAGCCATGTCCTGCAAGCCTTCCGCACGCCAGTATCCCTTTCCTTACAGACAGCTCCACTGGACCCAGACATGTTTCACTCATGTCGTTACTTAAGGTCATGTCATTTATTTACTTTGTAAGGGTTATTCACTTCAAGTTTCCATGCTTTAATTACTAGAAGTTGTCAACAAAAGTTGCACTAAGTAAAAAAGTGTCATTCATTAAAAATCACTAGCAATGGATTGGTTTTACAATCTGGTTCTCCTAGTGTATTTTTCTCCTTTTGGCTTCTTGGCATACATTGTCCCGTTCAGCGGTCACTTAAAAGTAATGGCCAGTAGATTAAGAGCCTCGAGTAAATCAGGCAGTCTGAAAGAGAAGTTCATCTCACACACCCACTGTTAACCTTCTAAGAATTAGACATTTAAATTTAAACTACTCATCCTTGTTTACCTCCAGAATAGAGGCAACTACAGAATTATCCTAACCATTAAAGTTAGAATGACATATATTGCCTTCTGGAGGCCGCAGCTTCTCACCACTGACTATAAAAGGAGACCAGAGCTACCGGTACGGGTCTAGATGTGTCCCTTTTAGACGCTCATGTAAGGACAAATGACTCCCATCCCACTGGCAAGGGGAGGAATGCCACACACCGACAGCACAAACTGCAAATCCATCATCTGATGCCTTAGTTCCATGGGATGTTCTTGGGGTTTGTTTTGGTTTCGTTGGCAGTAAGTGTGGGAAAGGCGTTACTTAGGGAAAAAAAGCTAAACTGAAGGAAAAAGTGAAGGAAAGAGTACACAGAAGAGGCAAAGGGAGTTATGCAAAGGAACAAATCGGGTGGAAGAGTGTGGCTCAGCACTTAGGTGCAGGGCTGGGCAAGTCCTAAAGAAAGATCTCTCCAAGATCCCAAATGCCTACCGCGGCTGTTTCTGAAACCGCACTATGATGTGACTGAATTCTTGGTTGGTTCACCCCTGCATTTTCCCTAGATACAGCAGAGAAGTGTGAACACTTGGGCCATCCCCATTATAAATCAAAAGTCTCCTCTCTACTATTCTTAGTCCAGAGCAGACAACGGGAGAGGCGATTCTAGCTGAGCTTGGTTTAAACCTCCCACGCGCCGGTGCCATTACAAGTCCTTCTGCAGCGACCTGTAGAGCAAGCATCCCTGTAGAACTTAGTCATTAACAGTAAGTAATTACGTGTTTTCAATGTATATAACCAAAAACTGCACAAATGCGCTAGGACAGCGCTGCTCAGATGCTTTGGAGTAGTGGATTATCACTAGCCCTTAACACTTTTAAAGACCATTGCTTATGCGGTCAAGGACCTCTCATACATTTACCCCTAACTGTAGTCCCACAGACGAGCTGTGGGCCCTTTCTGAGGTGCTGGAGGACTGTTCTCAGTGTCTGGCTTGCAGTTCAAAAGCCACTGCTGGGGCTTGGGGGCTTGAATGGGAAAGGCACCGAGAACTGGCTGGAACAGTGAAATGGACCTGGTGGTTTTTAACATCAAGCTGAGTGAAACACAAAAGATAAATTTAAGATTTACTGTAAATCTGAAATCTAATAGATCTAAAAGCCTTTTATGGGCATTCATTTTTAAATCCCTTTTAGCAATCCAAGGTATTTTTAGTAACATAGGTGTCAGTTTTAGTAATTGTTAAGTGTGTGCAGCTCTCACTGAATCCAGGCGGAACGGAAGATAACAAAACTGTCAGTGTTTGGACTGCTGTCATGTACAAAATATTTTTCCATCTTTAATCCACTTCTGTCCTAAATCAAACTGCCTTTACTGATGCATAACATGCCGTAGCCTGAAAATAACCTACAGCAGTCCTATTACTAGATGTGCCCATAACACGATAAATTTAAACTCTGGTCGGTCAATACAAGGCTGCCATGTTATCCAATTGATAGAAGGGAATTCAGGCAGAGGAAAATCCTATTGATCTTTTCTACTAGTACATAGTAGAAATAGAGTTGATGTAACAATAACTCAGTTAATTTTCCTCATTTTTTATGAGCTAACAAGCAACATTCTAAATTATTTTTGAAAGTTTGTTCCTACTTACCTTAATATTCAGAGTTGTATTATTACCTGATAATACAGACAATGCCTTAGTCAAGACTTTCCTCTTTTGACTGCCCACAATCTACACTTAAGCACTCTAAGCATACTTGCTTTTATATATACACAAGTATAAACATTTTATGTAATACTTTTACTCTAATTTACACTACTATGAAGAGTGATTTATTTTAAGGCTTTGATATGAGATATTTTATACCCCCACCTTTTCATAGATACCCAAATTTTGATCTTGATAATATTCAGATCTGTTATTTGTAATCTGGAAACGATTATTCCTGAAAAAGGCTTGCAAGGCTGAGCTCAGAGTTTTAAATTATGGATGTGAAATAGGTCATTATTAGTATTTTTAAAATGCAATTTTAGGTAGGCGTGATATTTTTCTTAGTATCTTAAAAACGGCCAAGATGATTTAGAGCTGTATCTGATCAACAAAGAAAAAAAATAATTTATTGAAGTATGTTCCAGTCATTGTTTATCAGTTGAATGATTAATTCTTGATTAAGGTAGTAGGAATAAGGTAGTGCATTTTTTCTGATACTCCCCCTTGAAGGAAATGCAGAATGGGAGCTATTAGCTCTAATGACTCTTAAACGTTTCAAAACCATCTTGAACAATCGCCAAGGGGCAGAAATGTTGATGTTTGCTGAAGGAACCTTAACTGAATTATCCATTTTCTTATCCAAAGGACTTTGAAGTAGCTTTGCTAAGAAACAGTTTGTAGTTCTCCCGAAGACAATTATCCAGCACTGATGACAGAGAGGAGGGGCTACATTTACTCTTCCTAAAACTAATTTTTGTGAGTCAGGAGCATGACTCAGACCGGTCATTGATGTTGATGTTAGCCTCAGAGAGAGATAGCTCGGTTACCCGCGTTGCTTCTTATCTTGGGGAGGGAGGAAAAATAAACAAAGCCCTTGTCACTTGACCACAGAGGAGAGGGTCACAACATCACAATTTATGAACCAGATATTCAGTCAGCATGAATTGGAACAGGTCCACAAAAAAGAGTGAAATCAATGAAGCTTCACAAACTAACATCAGCTGGCAAGAGGCTCTCAAAGATAAGACAACAACTTCATCAGACCAGTTCAGCAGAGAAGCCTTAAAAAGCAACACATCTGAAAGCACCCACAGTAGCACAAATCAAAGGAACTAACGTTTTTCATTTCAGTGCAGAACCGTACATACCATAAACCCCCAAAAGCACTTTTGCACCTTGGTAAGTATAATGAGGTGAGCCGCCTGAACAATACATATCCGTACCAAGGGCAGGCACCAAGAGAGATGATGGCTAATAGCAGCTCCAGGGAGACAGCAACAGCAGTGTTATTTTTAACAAACCCTCCTAGGGAACTGGACCGAATTCCTTCCAGGACAGCCTTGCCTGAGATTTTGTCCATCCCTTAGGAATTCAACAATGAAGCGGCAAGGGTCTGGCCATGGGGAGAAATTATCAGCTCCACACTGGGGAAGTGTTACATAGGAAAAGCCACTGCAGCGGAGGTAGCTGGGTGCTCGCTGGATATATTTTGGAGCTCTACTAGTACGCTATTTGCAGAGTCAAATCACCAGTCATTTCTCACTTGCTAAGAGGCAGCCATGGTCATACTGTCTCATCACATCCATGGCTGGTTCTAATTTTTAATGTTTTATCATGAAAAGCTTCCCAAACATGTTTCCCCCCACCCCTCTTTATAGCAGTGTAAAGTATGGTTATCCTACCCTGCTCTCCTCTTTTTTTCTTCTCCTCTCTCACGTCTGATCAAAGTCCTTTAATTGGTCAGATTCTCCATCACTTCCAGGATTTTATGCTTTGTTATTTTTTTTCTTTGGGTGTAGGTGTTGTGCCTTTGTTCATGAAATATCTTTCCACTCTTTCATCTGGTCTGGTTCTGTAACGCTGCTCTGCTATGGTGGCACCTGAAAAGAACATGTAAAGAAGAAACAGTTAAGGTATGAAATCCAATGTATTTTTTCTTATATATTTCAAATATAATACATATGAAAATGTGATTTGTGCAATGACTGTTGCTTCTCACATTCCTTTATTTCTTTTTCATCTTTCACTCCCCTGATCCTGCATATTGCAGTAAAAGAACATAAAACTAAAAGAAAACCAAAATAAACCAAAAAGTGTTGTGAGGGAAATGGAATAGAGAAAAAAAAAATCAAGTATTTTACATTAACATATGCATTCACAACAGGAAACACAGTATGCACAAACCTGAGCTCCTGAACAGTCAAGAGAAAGAATTTCGAGCTGATAAAAATGCAAACCTTTACAGATAGGCCTCTTTCCTAAGGGAGGGGTGGACGATTTCAGGATGAATTGCGTGATATTGCTTTGTTTCACAAGGTCCTTGCTGGGCTGCATGGGTGGATGATAGAGCAATTTGGTCATTGTGACACCTAAAAGATGAGCGAGAGGTCAATTGTTTGCTTATCTAGACGGCTGCCTGGGCTTTTAGGCAACAGCCTGATCTGTTAAGATGCAGGATACTGGAAGCATCACAAGATGCAGCCTGCACGGCCCAGCAGGAATCAAGGCAGGGAACAGGCAGAAGAGGAATCTTCTCTGGGGTGGTCTGCGGAGAGTGGTCAAAAAGTACTACCGGACTGGGAAATCGGGCTGGGGGAAGTGTGGCTGGTATGGAAAATGCTTGGCTCTGCAGGTCCCGTGGAAGCTTTGGGCGCTCACACCTCCGCGCTCACATACAAATATTCACCCAACTTCTCACACTTTCTCCGTGGTCTCCGGTTTCACCAAATTTAATTCGCTGACCGAGTTTGAACAGGACCCGCACTAGCAGGATAGTCAGGAAACCGGTTTCAAAATGGAATAAAGTTTAGATCTATGCACTGCCTGTTTTCTACTTTCTCTTCTCAGGTCAAGCCCATCGTGTGATTTTGCCAAAAGGCCCCTATTTCGCACAGGGCGGTCAGGCGGTCACTCAGACCTTGGCCGCCTGGCTCAATTTTGACCAAATACTGCGATGATCCAAATGCTCCAATTCACAGTCTTTATGTTAAAAGTCTCATAGCCAGTAGATCAGATCCAGGCAACCCACTAAAATTCTCTGCGACACATTTTCTGCCTCTGTTAAAATGAATGATACTTTTGTCGTTAGAGTGTTGGTCGCAGAATGAGTTGAGCTATTGTCACTGATTTGTCAAGTCTGGCCTTTCCAAACCGTCTGCAAACCACGCTGAATTTTCCTGAAATGGTAATGTTTCCTCAAAAGTTAAATGAAAGGTCTCCAGAAATATTCCTTTGTGCATCTTGGTTTTGCTTGCTTTATAGGATTGGTGACCTACATTGCATGGAATGTTTTCTGTTAGTCCATTACATGTCCTAACCTTTAGAAGTAGGAGGAGTGCCTATTTTCTCACAAAAAAAGCCTGAAGAATTGTTGTAGCTCGAGAATTAATTTGGAAAACGTTTTGAAATCCTCAGGGAGAAAATTCTGTAGCATTAGAAGAAATTTCTTCTTACTTTCAGCCAATGTGCGGCATGTTTTTGTGCTATCCTCCGGTATCAGGACAAGAGCGCAACAGTTAAAACAGGAACTGTTTTGTGCCTTGAAAAATGTATCTACTTAGAATTCTACCACAACAGTATGTGGAAAAATGAATGTTGGTACATAGCCCTCCCACCTTCGCTTCCTTCCTGGGAAGAAAATCGGATCTTATTCCCATTTCATAGACAAAGAACTGAAGCACAACCAACCTACCTTCCCTCAAGACAAAAGGAAGCAGGTACAGACACGTACCCAAACTGCAATGCGTTAAACACATCATCTCCTTCTTAGCTGTACCAAAGCTAATTTTGTCTGCCTGAGAGCTAGGAGAGATGACAGAACTGTGCAGAACACATCTGCCAGTCTTATAAAGCTGTATCAAGAAATGCAATTTCCAAGTGCCTGGGGAAGCCTCGCTGAGCTACAGCGCTCAGTGCAGAGGAGGGTGCTGAACTGCAGACAGAGCATAAGAGAATTTGCTTTCTATGTGTCCAGATAGTTGTATCTTCTCCTTCTGGGAAGAAATGCGAGAAATCTCCTCAACAGAACAGTCTGCAGGATTGCTTACCTCAGTATTTTGATTTTTCAATTGACCTCTAGACACCGAGAGGTAAGGCAGTATTTTTAGCAACATCCAAAACGGGCAGGAGCCGTTTACTGCTCGCAGTCTCTTTTGGTTGCCTCCCTTGAACAAGGAGGAAAACGTTAACAGGCGCTCAGGTAAGAAAGGAGACGGTGAAGCTCAGGCAAGCCATCATAATAACGTAGTTAGGATGATTTATTTATTTGCCAGACCTTGTGGGCTGTTTTGTGCTGACTTCATCCTGTTGCTTTAACCCTCTAGGCTCTGAACCACCTCGGCGCTGCAGCAGGGCGAGCTTCTCCCTGGACGTTTCTTTGGCAGCCCCGGCTCTGCCGGCAGCGGGCTCGGAGGGAGAAGCGGGGTGCTCTGGGCAGGCGGGGGGGGGGCTGACGGGCCGTGGCCCCCCCGGCCGGTCCTTTGCCCAGCGGAGGGGCGGGTGGGATGGCAAAACAAGGCTGGAGAAACCACACAAAGGGCTTATGGAATGACGCAGGGTTTAAGGATGGGGATTTTTCACTGCGGGGG
>JANZLQ010000065.1:11084082-11128945 GCA_026212715.1 Elanus axillaris | reverse complement strand
GTCGCGTTTGTTGGAGCTTTTCAAGGATTTGTTCCAAACACCACAGATCATGAATTCCAACAGAGGTAAACTTGGGTATCTTTAAACTATTGGCTCTTTTGGCAGGAATAGCTTCCAATGTACTAGGACTTTAATACTTATGGCATAATGAATGGAAACTCTCGGTGTCAGTGGAAAAAGTGGTCACTGAATTCAGTGAGGGAAAAAAACTCCCGTAAGCTTCAATGTGAAATTTTTGGTCTGTGTCTTTCTGTTCGTTATGGTAACCCACCCAGGTCGGGTTATCTGAAGAAAACGGGGATCCTGTGTTATGTACAGAGACTTGCAGGTTTTCCCAATCAATGTTGCTACCTCGGTGCTGAATTACAACGCTACTGCTTCAATTCATTCAAAGAAAAATGCTGCTTACATGTGGGTAACTAAAATGATACAAGTCAAAACTAATTTTAAAGAGAATTGTGGCAGCACTGTGTATGCACACAGTGACTCACTATTGCATATTAAGCAGATGTGTTTGGGAACTTCAAGCAGAAAACAGACTCGTGTCACTAGCATTGGGTAAACTGTATTGGTTTTTTACAAAGTTGCCTTACATGCAGGTAATGGTATAAGCAAAGGATCCCATTCGTGTAATACACAATCAGCTAATAATCTGTGAATGATCCTACCAATTAAAACGCCCTCCAATCTAACGCTAGAATCTCGTTTAGAAAGCGACTCCTTCATGGACCACAATATAGAGAACTTCTGTCAGCTGTTAAAATCGAGAACCTCTAAACCATGTTGTGGAAGCTTAACAGGAAGCTGAGAGGCTTGTAAACGTTCTGCAGCTCAGTCAAGAAGGTCTAGTAATTACCTTTTTTTTTTTTTTTTACTGTTTGAGCTTATTCAGAAAAGGATATGATAAACTGGAGACAGTCATAAAATGAAAGTATTAAGAAGGAAGAAATGCAGGTTGGATCTGCTGAAGCTACCCCCATAACGGATGCTTTGGAAGTATTAACTTTGCCAACGTTTAAGACTTAGAGCTGGGAGCTCAATATTAACTGACAAGTTCAAAATGGACTTGGCAAAGCAATCAATAACATGCCATAGCAAGCAAGTCTTCCTTGACATAAGGGTGGACAAGATAACCTAAAGTATCTTCTAACTCAAATTTCTTCCATTAAGGTAGACTAAATATTAATGGCACTGAGCATTCTTTACCGCTGAAATGTGACCTCAGTGATGTCTTTCAGTGTTTGAACTGTTTATTTTAATATATGTTCTCTTCTGTTTTTAAAGGGGAAATAACACTAGTGCAACAAGGATGTGTGCACATTTTACTCAGGTTTCGGTTAGCAAAATTTAATCTAATGCAGGATAATGAACAGCCATGATTAGCCCAGGGCATTTAAATGTAAATATCTTTTGAGAAATAAGGAAGACTACTTGAATCTAGAAGATTTTGTTATAGAAATGCATGCTTACTTTCCTCTGAAAGGATCAGTAAAATTGCAGTACTATTCTTAAATTTGTACTCTTTAGTATTCTCAACTTGTCTTAAAATGAATAATAATACTAAAACTTGTTAAAAGCTGCTGTTCAGGAGATAATAATCTTTCTCTGTAGAGTATTTTAATTAAAAATTAGATAAAATCTAGGGGTTGCAGTATTGTGTTTGAAAAGCTAAGATTAGCTCTGCCTGCTGGCTTGCTACAGTGTGTGCAGCAGTCTCAAGTAGGTTTGGGTTTGTTTGTTGTTTTTTTTTTTTATTCAAACCTGTTGAATTTTCTCTTGAAGGCATAATTTTTATTTCTCCTTACAAAGTTGACTGGAAGAACAAGGAGGGCAGTGGACACGAGGTGATACTGTTGCCCTGTTGCCCGTTTGAAAAAGAAAAGTGAACATAGGATGATTTATGTAGAGGATGGGTATTTCTCAGTAGCATTAACTCAGAATAATAATAGCTAGTCTTTAGACTTAGATTTCTTCACTTTTAAATAACTGTCACTAATGTTACTTTTCCCCTAGCTTTGGGTTCAAATAAAGAACTAATTCACTAAAGAAGTAGTTCACTAATTGCACAGCAGAGTGATTAAAAAAAAGGAAGGAAGGATTTTTTTGTTTGTGAAGCTCCCCAAACATTTGTATCCACATGTAGAAACTAAAAATGTGTTCAGTGTCTCTGAAACGGGGCAGCTGCCTACAGAAGATGGGAGCAGTGATAAAAAGCAGTATAGAAGGAGGATTTCTGTGGGCTAACATGTACAGTGAAATCAACAGGCAAAATATTAGACTAACCCATCTTGGAACAGTCTCACCTTTTTACACCAGACGTAACTTTAACATGAGTACATGGTATCGTCCAGTTTGTCTTTTATTTCTAAATTATCAGGCTTTCAAATACAGTTTATAAAAATGAGTTTGATTTTCATGACAGGTTTCACTTGATATGAACAGCAGATTTGAGGGATCTGCCTGTTCAGGCTATTCATATTCCAGTAAACATTATGAAAGTGATTGCTGCTGCCACTTATAAATCTTATTCTAACTGACAGATGATGGCAGGAGGTGTTATTACTTTAATTTTGCTGAATTGCAAAGTAGACATGAGGCTTTCTCAGTTGGTATTTCAAAGGTCTGGTGGGAGAAGAAATGTAAAGAAAATGTAGGGGGGCTTTTTTTTTTAATAATTTTTTTAATTTTCAGAAATAGCTCTGAAAATAAATCCAAATTCTTTTTGTCCAGTAAGAGATAAGATGTAACATGCTGTTACAAGACAGGCAAATAACATCCGCCTTGCCTTTGGAGGGGAATGGACTGAGGAAGAGGGTATACCCTCCCCTTACTGCTGTTTGCAGCTGTCCTGTGCAGTTAAGGAGTGCATGGATGCATTTTGAAGATGACAGAGTTGATAACCTCTGATGCCGGCTACTAAGTCTGGCTGGTTTTGCCGCTTAAAATGTGATGGGTCTCAGCGCTAGAGGTAGTGTTGGCTTATTGCTGGCTATTTTCTGATACTGCTTTGGCGGAGAGAACGAGATAGGTAAGTTCCTTCATGGCCTCCTACTTGCAGTGAACTTCAGTGGTCTGCCTGTCTCAGTTTTTTAATATTGCTTACGACCTGGATGTCGCCTTAATTCCCAGTGAGCACAGGAAACACCGTGTTCTTAAAACACACTTCTGCGGAGCCTATCACTTGTAATCTGCTACCCTTACTTGTGCCCTTATATTCACAGAAAGATAAGGTGGCAGCAGGGAATACAACACTATTGGGTTCTGACCACTTGGTGTACAGTGTCTGGTCTACAACGAGGAGGCCCGGGATGTACCGTACTCTGCATAGTCGATAGCGACAAACCCCATCTCAAGGCAGAAAAGACGATTCGGCTGCTCTTGCTTTAAGTAACTGTCTAACTTTGTGGGACTCAACCCAAGGTTCACAGTGGTGTACTCTTTTTCTGTTTGTCTTGAGTCTTCATCGAAACTCAAACTTTGGTATTCATTTTAAGATTTTTGAATCCGAGGTGATCTTTACCACCTTTACAATACATCCACCAGTGGAAGAAAAATCAAGTGCTCTTTTCGCTGGAGTGTTACAGACGTGCCGTGCCCTTACATAGACATCACACAACCATTTTTGCACTTGTTATTCCATAAGTGACTGGCGTCTTGTCCATGTGGATCTTTCAGGATTGCTTCTGTGTCTATTCAATCAAATACAAGGATGTGTTGCTTGCAGTGTGTACTTTGGCTTCCTGAACTACTGCATTTCTAATGAAAGAAATCAAGATGTCTTGGGTCTTATGTGATAACAAATTTCTTTAAAAATAAAAAAAGTAAAAATCCACCCCATAGCTGTATGAGAGAATAAACTTCATTTGCAGATCAGATCAGAATATCTATCTGGATTTAAAACAAATAAAAAACAACTGATAGCTGCACACGGAGAAAGGAGGAAGAAGAGACATTAGCTGTGTTTGGTGGAGTTTTTCCATCATAGAAGGAAAGAACCATAGTGCTATGCTCTTCGTTGAAATAAGGAGCTTAGTCACTAGCAGTAAAGAAGTCTTGTAGCTACTGCAGGCTTTTCTGAGGAACACTTCTAGAATATCATAAAAAGTAAAGAGGCCACCATGACTCTCCAGAACCTTGGAAAACATTTGGTTTTGTATGGTAGGTGTTGCAAGGGATGCGAGTCTTTCAAATCCTGATCGGAAGACTTGCTAGACACTTCTGTTAATATAAGGTGTTTGATTGCTTTTTTTTTTTAATATCCTGAAGTTATAGCACACTTTTCTCATGGCCCTCAAGCTGCTGTGTCGATAAGCATAGTCCAAGAGACTGCGAGGACGGTGAGACAGCTTCATTTGTACTTGCCTATTTGGCTTGTCACTGTGAGTGGAAAGTTTCATGGGGTGGCTGAGGTGGCCTGGTAGTTACTTTCATTTCACACTGTCCTGGGCTGCTCAGTAACTTCCCCCTCCTTTGCACCTTCTCTGCTCCTTTGCGACTACTTGCTGCACCAGGAGATGATTTGTGTTACACAATCCTCGTGCACAGACTGGGATCTCCAAGGTGAGAGGTGAGGGAAGATCGATGGTGTGGGAATGTTCTTCCTTGTGTGGTGTCATGTGAAACCATTCCCTAGAGAATATTAACCTTTTCATGTAGAAGAATTCGAAGTTTTTGTTCCAATAGTAGATCGGAGAGTAGTTTGAGTGCCAGCCTTCAACTAATGGCTTTCCAGAAAAGTTTATTTGGATCTATCCATAGAGATCTTTGCACCAAGTAAAATATTTAAAAAATATTGCAACACATTAGCTATATGCCTAGGTGGTTTCTGATACTGTAGCAGTGGAGGAAATGAAAAAGTGCTTGTCATACGGTGCATCCAGACTTGCCTTCTGAGGTTTTTACTTCGGTAAGACTGAGGAGATAGTAACAAGAAATGAGTAGAAAAGATGACAGGTATGGTTAGCCTTAAATTATCTGTGAAAGGGTAGGATTTCTGAACCTCTCCTGGCTATTTAGATAGAGACTAAAGCAGGATCTTATTATGCCTATTGAGCAGGAGTTTTTTCACTTTCATCTAGGTGCAACTGCTATCACTGTTGATACTGCACTTTAAATTGCTTTAAGTCGCTTGGGTCTGCCAATTTTTCTTCGCTTGGGAGTGGAGCTGGTGCAAAACTTTGTGAAGCTTATGGAATAACAATGCAAATCAATACTTAAGTTAGAGCGGCGTCTGGCAGCCTCATTCTGGTGAGGTTGTGTGAAACATGAAGTGATTTAAACTGGCTGGCAGGATCTGTGCCAGACAGCTTTCAGATATATGTAGTTGAGACTGACAGCTGGAGAGGTTAGGGTAGGTGCTCTACTGCTGCTAGCACAACTGCTTTACTTCTGCTTTATTAAAAACTCTAGTCATTTCAGCTTGTGTTCACCTACTTCAGCTCAGAAATCCATGTAGTTAACAGTGACAGCTATTTTCATGTTCTGCAATGAGCTTGCTTTGCCTAGTGAAATGTCTTAACATCTACACAAAGTCTGATTTCAGAATTTCTGTTGGTAATAGGTAGATTTGGCTGTGGTGACTGCAGATCTAGGGGATCGTTTCTAAACTGGAGCTGTGTTTCTAAAGCAAGTTGAAAGAGATTTGGTAATAAAGTGCCAAATTATATAGGATATGGGAAAAGCATAGTCTCTTACCTTTTAGATTTTTATTTTGTTTTTTGCATGTTAGTTTGTTTCTCTTAGTGGAGACACTTGTAGTAGAGCTATCCTTCAGATGAGAGATGGCCGCTCATGGTGCATGCCAGGTTACAGGGACCTTTTGAAAGAGATTTGTACAAACACACACTTCCAAAATATGAAATACCAGCATATAAAGCAGTGGTAATTACCAGAGATATTGTCTGCTTGTGGATGAACAATTCACACGGGGTTTATTTTTTTCCTTGTTGATCCTGGCGTTGCTGGGCACTGGACAGCAGCACCTCAAACTCCATTACCAAGACCATTCAGAAAAGGTTATGCAAAGTCTGACACCCTAAAGCTGTCGTGTGAACTTAAGCTACCTGGAAGCACAGGAAATCAGTTTACCAGATGGAAAAATAGAAGGTGTAGGTGCTTGAAGGGAGTACTTTATTTTCTGGGAAGATACTGTAGTAACATTTTTGGTAAGTGGACTACTCACTCCAAAACTGAAACACTGAATTTGCATAGACTAGAAGATTAATGTTCTCATTCTGTTGCGAAATCTAAAGCTAGAGAAATCAATATGGAGAATAAAGCTATATATAACCACAGGCAAAATGCTTTCAACTGGACAGAGTAAATACAGTTTACTTTGAGGCAGTCATAAAGCAGGCCCGTTTCAAGCTCCTGACAGGAGTAGCCAAAGGCCCCTCCTGAGCATTACTGACCCGGCAAAGTAAAAACACTAATGAAGGGCTTTCCTCTTCACTGTGACAGGTGGGGGTAGCTGGAAATGGCGACGCGTGTCCAGTGCTGGATTGTGGTGGTGGGGCTGCCGGGGGGTCTAGATCCCTGGGGGTGAGGGTGAGCAGGAAAGTGGGGGCTGCCTGGGGCCTGTCCCCTTGCCGTGGGGCTGGAGGAGGAGGAGGAGGGCTGGAGGAAAGGTCTTGGCCATGCTGCTAGACAGGGGAGCCCGAGTCAGCAGCAGGGCTCTCCTGCGCTGGTGAGGACATCAGCAAGAGCATGGTCAGCAGGTTATGACCTCCATCGAGATGCTGCATCCAAAATGGTGTCGGGTTTTGCACTGCTTCTGACAGGGAGAGGCTGGCAGAGGGTCACTAAGCTGGTTAGAGGATGAGCAAGGTGGCTTTGCTTGACGTGGAAGGAAGGAGGCTGAGGAGGGACCCTGGGAAGGGTGTTCAGGGGGGCCTCACAGAGAAGGTGCAGCCAGGCTCTTCTTTTTCCCAGGATGAACGTGGGGGTGAGAAGAGCTTCCATGATTGACTTGAGCTGGTGAGGCCTGTGCTGCGCTGGAAGGGAGTAGTCCCCGTCACCAGCGCGACCTTCCGGAGGAACCGCTGGCATGGCTGTCGTCTTCCTCGTCACTAGTCCTCCTCATCGAGGGCTGTCCCCTGACCTTGAGGTCGGGCGAGCATCGGTGCTGGCACGGGCCAGGGCGCAGGGCTGCACCTTCTGGCAGTAGTAGCGTAGGCTCGGATATTCCTAAACTAACTGTGAAACCACATCCTTCCTCTTGCATGTGCCTGCTCTGACATGGTAGTGCAGCTGCTTGATATGCGAGTTCAGCCGACTGCGCTTAACTTCAGCAGAGCAATCCTGGCCACTTACATAAACATCTTAAAAAAACTGAAACTTGTCACTCTGGGCCTCTTCTGTTGTTGAAGAGGCAGACGGCAAGCGCATCTAAGATGAGATTCATGTGACTGTTTTAGATCGTGTCCTAGGTGGCTAAATTTTTCTGTGGAGAAGTTGTTATGTACCCATTGCCTATTTAATAAACAAACAAATAAAAAGCCCAAAGTGCCTGCCTTAGATATAGTTGTTACCATTTGGTCAGGTGAATCTCACCTGTGATGGGAGGAATGTAAACTTTTAACCCATGGAATGCAAACGGGCTTCAGAACTTCAGTTCTGACCTCCAGGTGGTGAGAGAAGGGGATAGGGAAGAGCACAACTTCAGCATTGGCTTCTCAAAAGGCTCTTGCATCTGCTGCATGCTGTCTGCTGCTAATTATTGAAGTAGTAAATCTCAGGGAGTGATTAATGCTGGAATCAGTAGTTGTTTGGCTGTGTTCTAAATGTAAGTTCTTCAGCTTTTCAGGTGAAAAACTGAGAAAACAACAAACCTCCGTAGATCCTTAAGGGCAGCTGCAGTAATTTTAAAGTGTGAAATTCTGTGGAATTTGCTGTAGAAACTTATCCAAGAGTAAAAGTGCTCCAAATATACGCATGTTTCAAGGGGCTTTTCAGTGCTTCCCCTCACTCTACCTATTCCGTATAAATGGATCACATGTTTTAACTTGCTGATTAGAAAGCCTAGTGTCAGTCTCTCAGATGTAAAGTGTACTATAAACATAATTATTTGGGAGCTTAATGAGGCTCCAGTTGCAGGATGAATTAGAGTTGTGGTATCAAACTCAACCAATAAATTGCTATGTGAATTTTTGGCATTCACCTTGCTTATACCACCTGACTTTGTTGTCATAAATTCAGTCACGTCTTCTGACAAATGCGTCTTTCCCGCAAGTATGGTTTCACATTTTGGTTGACTCGAGCAGGTTCCTTGTAGTTCTGTGCTCTGTTTTGAGTTGGCACTGGTGTTGGATTATCTGTGTGGTGAGTCTGGTTAAGATAACCAGTCTGTCTGAAAAACAGCATTTTTCCTATCTGGGTCAGCTTCTCCTGTATCTGCAGAAACTTCACTGTTGTCACAAGAGACGGCAATACCTTGGGAAGGGCAGGATGGTCAGAGTGGCTGGGACACATCCTGATACCTGGGCATCACCATGTTTGTGATGGAAGAGGCAGGACTTTTCCCGCTGTGGTTGCCCTGTATAAAGCGTACCGAGCAGCCTGGTCGGAGCGCTGGGAACCATCCAGGTACAGCACGCAAACAGGAGTGCTGCTGGAGCCCTGAGTTTCAACAGCAAAACTGGGAGGTGGTCTCGTCCCATGCTAGGGGAGAAACTTTAGTCAGCTGTACAATATTCAACCCTAAGCTCTGGAAAATGGGCACCAGTTTGGCCCATTGACTTACTCGTTTAGTGAATCTGCTGTGTGAAAATGAAGCTGAGAAGCGAACACCACTTTCCTGGAGGAAGTGGGGAGCAGAAGCAGCTGTCTAACTTGCCAAAGGGTGGTTCTTCTATTTTCAGAACTTGTTTCAAGTGAAGGCTAAATTCCATAGCTACAGGCACATTCTTCTTGGATAGGTAGTAATCAAAAAACTAATGATTCAAGCTGTCAAAGCTTTTTAGACTTCATGTGAAGTTTAAGATTATGGAAATTTATCTTTGAGAGAAGGAGTGTTTGGCTGCTCTTCTAGAGGAAATTTTGAGACTAAGGAGCTCATTGCATTTGTGTGACCTCTTCATATACGAACTTTTAAATAGTGAAACTTAGAAATAGCCACCTGATAAACTAGTTTGATGAATGTTTAAGATTGGCAAGAATATTGTATTAGCTTAGCCTCTTACCAAGAACTTGGGAAATACTGACTTTATTAAAAAAAAACAACAACAAAACAACAAAAAAACACCCGAACCAAAAGCCCAGTCAAAACTTTACAGTCTAAACAATCAAGGAGTGTCTGTTTATGAAGTTTTTCTCAGGAAGGTGTGTTGTCTTGTGTTGGCCTAGAGCTTAGTATTCACTTCCATGAGATGGCAAAAAGCTATCAATCTGTCTGCTTAAAGCCTGTTCCTCTTTCAGACTGTTTCCACAGCTGGTGGCTGCTGTGTCAACACCCGTTCAGTCCTAATTACCAACTCCAAAGCAGGCTGATCAATGGAAATACTAAATAAAGCAGCAGAGCTTTTGCCTCAGAGGACGCATAAAACCAAATTTGCCAGGAGGTGTGTGCCTCTGGGAATGCCAGCAGAAAGGTTGGATGTTTGTTACCTTCCAGTCCAAAACCCGCCGTACCTTCCTGGCTCTTTTGCTAGTGGGTCATCTTGAAATCTGAGTTTCTCAACTTTTCTTCCAGGTGAAGCTGCTTTTTAAGAAATGAACAACCAAAAGGGTTTAGCTTTTCTGAAATTGAGGAACAGCAGAATCCATAGGAATAAAAATTGACTAGGTTGACCTGTAGCTATATAATGTTTGTTTCTGACATGTGAAGCATCAGGCTGATGGTACTCCTTAGTACTCTTAGAGTTGATCCTGCCATTTTTGTCAGATACCAGACTTTGAGATGTGACTGCTGGGTGGGGGTCAGAAACAAAACACCAAGTCTACTGGCCATTGACATACATGTCTCTGAAAGCCTGAGGAAGTTCCTGGCATGCTTTAAAGTAACCGCATTAGGTTTGCAGGCACAGCTCTTAGTGCTTTCTTACAAGGTATCTTTTCCACAGCTGATAAGTAAAATGATGTCTGTACTCCCTCTGCTGGCTCTGCAAAAATAGCTTTCTTGAGCTTAAATAGTCAAATAGCACCTCTTACAAAAATGCCCGTGTGAAATTCTGGGTTAAGAACAGTTTAATGAATGGAAGAGGGATTTTCCTGAAAAATGGGTCAACAAATAGTTCCTGAAAGCTAATCAGGTGTCTCAGATGCTATCTCCTGCTATAATGGTAAGCACTGGTGTTGTATATACCTTTGTAATTGTAGTCTGGTCTGTTTTTGTGTATCAATGTTTGGATGGGGCTATCCAAATTAAGATACTAACTACTTGTACATCTAGTCATACATGTGAGCCCTATTTTTATAGGTGCTGTGTGCTGCATGTACGTAAAGAGGTCTAATATCTGGGAGCCTTCCATGGGCTCCAAGAGAACTTGCATCCTTCCATAAATTACAGTGCTCTGTACGTTTATTTGCTTATTCTGAGACTACTGGTTTCTTCCGATGTGAAGAGATACTGGATATAAAAATTCTCAGCCAGAATGGAAGAAGCTCAGGCCTTGAATGAGGTCTTGGTATAGAGAGGTGTATGTCCATAGTCAAAACAATTGCGCTAGGAAGTCAACAGGCATATTTACGTGCCAATGCAATTCATTCTGCGTTCTTGTTTTCTGATGCTATTGCTCTGTTATACTACTAGTCTAGTTATTTTTGCTTTCTGGAATTTAGGGATGGTTTAACAGTTTCGGAGGACTGAGAGAATAACCTACCCTGCTATTCTGGTCAGTAACTGGTCTGAAGCTGAATAAGTGGAATAACAAGCCAAACTGCCTTTTAACATTTGCTAGTTCAGAACATCTCTGAACAAGAACCCCTGAGCCTTGTGATGTGGAGAGCTTGGCTTCTGGTTGCTAAGTCTGAGGATGTTTTATGGCTTTTCAGGCCCGCAAGGTGCATTTCCTGGAAAGCGCAGTCTTTTGTCCAGACGTTTGCTTGTATAATTCCTGACTCTCAAATATTTTGGAACAGGGAGACTACTGTGCAAACCTGATTTAAGAATTTGGTTGGTGCAGCCAAATGCTCTGTGGTTCCTCCTGTTAGATTTCTCTTTGGGTATACCTGTGGCTGTCTGTAGATGTCTTTAGGCATTGCTGTACTGAGAAGGGACTGCTTGGCTGTAGGCAAACAGGCAGTTGCCCAGGTGTTCACACAAAGGTTAGAACAAGTCTTCCTCTCACAGCAAGTGTGTTCCCATTACCAAATATCCTGCTCTTCCAGTTTTCCCCTTTGGGCATGCTATTGTGGATTAAGGTCTTGAAGTTTAGCCCTATGACTCGGATATCCCCACATATGATCAGAATTTAGAGTTTTACTGCCATGCTCAGTAATTTTTATTTTAATGTCCAAAGTTGTATTTTAATAGTGTTCACGTTAGTTGACAAGTAAACCAAAACTTGTGGACCTGCAAAATATAGGCCATAAAATTTAGCTTGGCGGTGCCTGCCTTGAACCTTAATTTTGTCAAGCAAGAACAGCTGAGGATTCTCGGTGCACAGGGAAATGCTTTCATTTTCTAGGAAAGCCTAGTGTATTTTAGAAACCTCCAAGTTAAGGAGTTAGAGATTCCTAATCTTAAAATAGCTTAAAATAATAAAGTAGCTTAAAATAGCTTGGTTTAAGCTTTCTTTGAGCAATTTTGCTGAGGCAATTGTTTAAATACTTGAAAGTATTTGCTCAGTGAAAAAATACTTTTTGACAGCTAATGGCTTATGTTAATAGTAATTTCTCAACAACATGGTAATGTTTTAGTAAGCACCTACTTTTTGAGTTTTAAGGAAGAAAGCGGTCTTGAAAGCTGTTTAGTCTTAATTATGTGCATAAAGCATCATGCCTCAAACCAGATTGTGGTTTTGACAGACAGCTGTGCAACTGCCTAAAATTGCATGTTCCTTCACACTTAGTTTGATTCTGGATTCTGACCATAAACCGTTCTATCACATTGCTGAGTTCCTTTAATTACATAACTGCTCTAAATTGGGTCCAGATACCAACAAAATAAGATATTCCACCACCAGCCCCTGCAAAAAAACCCCACCAAACCAATCCCAAAATGAGAAAAAACAACCACCACCCAATTTCATGCTGATTTGGTTAGAGGGAAAGATTTTGATAGGAATGGATACATGTGCAAAGATCTGACTCCTGTAGCAGGAGTGTAGCGCACCAAGAATCAGCTTGCTGTTACTAGTTCAGAGAAAGCTACTAGCTTCTGGTATCGAGTCTACTGGTGCAAAATACAAAACTACACAAATGTTGAGTGTAAATGCATGTTTGTTCTGAAGATGAACTGGAAGCACTGTTTACAAGGAATGCTGTTATAACCTGTGAATGTTAAAAACTTATGAAAGAGATTTGGGATTCTGTTGGTATAAGTTTGTGTCAGTTTTAAGGCATACCTTTCCTCCAGAAAAGGAAGAACCAGAAAACAATGTTGTAAAATACTGGAAGTAGAATCATACTAAAAATTTAACTAAACATAGATTAGAGACCACAGTAGGACTTGGCTGTCAACCTGCCTGACACGGTGTACAGACTTGAATATGCACATAACTTCAATGAGCCAAATTCATAATATAACTTTGAAATGAGGTGTATGGTTGTTTTGCAATGTGTAGGAGTCCTCAGTAAGAAGTTTCACTTCTTCCTAACCAGTGTTTGGTAGCCTGCCTAGGGAGAATTTATGAAATCTTAAAGTGTGAAAAATGAGTCTGCTACTTGTTACTAGCAGACTTCATACTTGCACCAGTTTTTTTTCTAAGTCTTGCCTACATCAGGTAGGTTTTTTGGAACTGCTACTAAAGTAATCCTTAATTATAAGGGCTTTCAGATGGCTTCTTCCTGTACTTCCCTTGACAAACTAATTGAAATAAGCCATTCTTAATGGGACTGAAATCATAAAGCAGCATTTTGGAGAACAGTCCTAGTACAGCTGCTTCCTAGCAGCCTACCTTCTCTTCTCCATTAGAAATGGAGACAGACTGCTATGTGTCCTTCAAGCTAAAGAGGCTACTGAAGGTGCTGGGAAAGCAGGGAATGCTATCCTGGGAGGAACAGGAATACAGGAGACTGCTTAGCTGTGGAGCACTAGGAGGCAGAGGCGGAAATTTCTGTGTCTTCCGAAATTACCTCTAGAAAGACAGAGTCCCTAACTAACTGTGGGAGTTTCGGTAATTCATGTTATCTCTTGTTTCCTGGTGCTGTGTCACTCTTGTTTCATGATACGCTGATGTTCTGCAGTCACTTCCCTCCGAGGGGGAAATAGTCATTTCCCCGAGTCTTGCTAGCCTCAGGCTAGAGGAAGCTCTCAGCTTCTCTGCTCTGCTTGACCTGTTTGCTGCAGTAAGGGACACTTGTGAGCTGCAGGGGTTGGATTAAAAATTTAAGTAGCTTCTGACTTATCAGGGTTGGTCTGTGAGGCCCTGCTTGGCTGTACAGGGAAAGAAATTAGCTCTGAGCTGAGGTGTGCTACTGTCAGATGCGTAATTGCAATGGCCCTTTGAGGAAGTTCGTTGGAAACCGTCAGCTGGACATACAAATCTTGGTTCTTATGAGTTTATGCCTTCAGCAGTGGCCATTGGAATTAGTCTTAACATGCACAAATTCAACGGTTTAGCAGGTTGCTTGAAGTTTGTCCTTTGAGTGGAGGAGCTGATACTGCCCTTCCCAATTCTCTTTCTTCAGAGATACTGTATGCTATTGCTAAAAACAACCTGATTGCAGAAGTTGCAGAATGTTACTCTGTGCCACTCTAAAATAAACAAACACTTATGGGAAGTAGCTTTATGTAGAAGAAACAAAATAGGTCTGAGCTAGCCGAGTCAGAATGACAATCTGTAGTCTTCATGGATGGATTGACTCTTGGCCCTGAGGCTCAGCTGCAGCTGAACTAATGGCATTAGGCTCCCAATTCAGATGCTGTCTTTTGGAAGGAGGAATGTTACCTTTATTGAACTAGCCACTAGGAATTACTGCTGAGGATTCAGAGCTGCCTTAGCAGGAGACTGACACCTCACTATGAATGCCAGTGGTAGTTATGCTCTAGCCACCTGAGTGCCTGCTGGTTTACCACGTTATTTCTGATAGCCTTGTGCTTCAATGGGGCAGGGGAGTGAGGGAAACAAATATCCGATCCTCAGCACTGAATAGGTCCAGCTGGTTGCTATGAAGTTTTTCAAGGCATGGCCTTTCCCTGCCTAGAGGAATAAGCATTGTGGCAGAGCTAAATAGACACCTAGTTCACTTGGAAGCACGACCATCTACAAATTGCATTAGGATCCACTGGTACTACTGAAGAGTTAAGACCTTTGGTTTGTAGGAAACTGGGAGAGGGATTTAATTTACTAGGTGGAACAGGACTTTTAAATGTCAGGGAGCATGGCTCCGTTTGCATTCTTTTTCCCAGTCACTTTTTTCTAATGAATTAATCATGCAACTGATGACTTTGTGCTTTCAGAAACCTAGAGAGTTATGTGCAGTACAGATCTTCACACCGGAAGCCTTTAGAAATGAAGCCACAATTGTTAATTGCACATAGGCAGTTTGTTCAGCAATTATTAAATAGCCTACCAAAACTGAGAAATGAATTAAGTTTACTGAAGCTGCTTGAGCTGCCATGTGACGGTCTGGTGAATTTGCTATTCAGTTCAAACGGTGTCTAGCTTTGGCAGTAAAGTGATGTATCATGCAATTTATTTAGTGGCATGTCACTTTACCTGAAATAACAGAGGGAAAATGAACTTCTCTTTGAATGGAGATTAATGTTATCTGAAAGGTGGCAGCAACATAGTTCCATGATGAAGATGCTCACAGCATTAGCTGAATGTGTGTCTCTTATGTTGGCGTATCCACATTGCCTTTATGACTTGTACAAATAAATCAGCTATTCTGGGATCTTGTGGAAAAACTTCTGGGGAATATGTTGTGGCAACTTGTTAAGCCAGTAGAAACCCTGATATTTAAATCTTTTGACTTTATTTTGTGGCTGGGGGGGGGAATGCTTTTTGGATGACTGCTTTCTGCACCAAGCTGCCGCGAGTAGCCCACTCTTAGACTGTAAAGAAGTGACACGCATGGCTATAATCACAGCTGGTGGGAGGGTGGAGGCTTGGGAACATGTGTGGTGCTTTCTATCTCCTTGGATCCAGAAGGGCAGATTGCATTACTGTAAAAAAAAAAAAATAATTGTCCTTAAATCATGGAAGTGCAGGCAGAAGGCAAGAGCAGTGGAAAAAAAGGATTAGTAAAGGAAGGGGTGATAAAACTGGTGGGAGTGCTGTGTGTCTCATGAGAGATGGACTTAGAGCAGAACCCAAAGCAAAGTGCTATCTCTCAGGGGCTGAGGTGCTGTGAGAAGAGTAAAAAGGCACACAAGAAGTTACTATTCTGAGCCCTGGGTTGCCTATGTGAGTGTTGCGACAGCAGGCTTCCACACAGTCTATTACTTCATTAACGTAGTTGCTAATTAACCTTTTCCCAATGCAAAAGGATGAAGGTGGCAGGTGTAAGTTGCAGTGTTGTTAGTGTCAAATGAGAGCTGCTTCAGGACCTCTGTGGGTGGAAGGAAGGAAGTCTTATGCCTCCACACTGTAGCACGGCCGTACCTTTGGTCACCTGAGGATGTGACAGACTTGCTGCTTGCTTTGTTAGACTTGGGAATTGCTGTGATGGGAATCTCAGCTTTGTGCATCCTGTCTACTAACAGCGCACACACACTCCCTCTCTACGTTAAGGAAACAAACTGCCAAGAGAAGGGTTTATTACCTTGTTTTGAATGGCGGACCAGGGACTGTCATGTAACTCATGCTGATCACACAACATTTAATTAAACATCATTCTGTGGACAGGTGCCAGTAACTATATTGCAGTAATGCTTAAATGTATGCAGAAAACCCCAAACTAGCAACTAACCCTGCATAAATTAGAAAGTTCTTTAAAAGGAATGGTTAAAAGAGCAGGACAGTGCAGGTAGCATGAGAACTTGGCCTTTAAGTGGGTGTCAGACTTCAGCAAGATCAAAAAGTATAATCGTGAGGAAGGACTAGTTTTGAAATGAGATATGCCTGAAGGATAAAGCAGTACGTAGCCTCAGTGAATGGTAAAACATATCAGATAATACCATGAGGCTCGACTTACTGAAGCTTCTTCTTATCCTGTACCAGAAAGAGGAGGCCCACTAGAATGGGTTAGTGAGCTAAGCTCTCAAAACTTACCAAAAAGATCTAAAGGGATGGTCAGTATAATCATAATGAAGAAGTTTGCAAGAGATTCCACGCCTGTGTTTCTTGCAAAGCCATACAGTGGATTCTCAAATTCAAATACTGAGGTTAAAAAACAAATAAACAAAAACCAACAAAAAAAACCCCAAACCACAAAACACAAACCCTGAACCTCTTCTTGCCACCACCAGCAGGAGCAGCAAACTTGCACAATAGGTCGGAAAGAGCTACTCAAGTGTAGATTCTTTATGATATTTGAATTAAAAAAACCCCTTTAGCTCCCTAGGAATAGAAGATGGCAAATGTAATTGCAATTTTCTGAAGGGGTTTTCTCAGAACAACTCTTTAGCCAGTTTACTTGGTGTATTTCTGGCAGGCAGGGACTAATGTAACATGCAGGGCAAGCTAGCATCGCTTTCAAATCAGAAATTTTTCAATAAGTAAGGCTTTTTTTAAGGGTTTCAGGATAAGGATAAACTGTGTTCTTGTATTTCCAGAAGGGTTTTGAAAAACCTGAAGATGAAGAAGGTTCTTAAATTAAACTGGCATGTTACAGGATGAGAGGGAAGCTTCTTAAACTTTGGCCACAAAAGGACAAAGCAGATAGCCAGCTTAGCGTCATAGTGTGTGCTCATTGAGACGGGTGAGCAGAGCTGGGGGGAGTTGTTTTACTTTTTTTAACATTACAAACCGTTGCTTGCTGGGGATGATGATTTTGAGAATCATAAATGGATGATTTACTACATAAATACTACTATTTATGTGAGGTGTTTACAGCTCAGTGAGCGTATATTTCGTAGTACTGTTTCTACATAGCATTAAGCTAGTCCAAGGTAGCAAAAAGGCCACTTAAAACTTACCCTACTAAGTTAATTTTTACTGCCCTAATAGAGAGGAATCATATGCAGAGTGACTTTATGGAAGCAATTAAGCTTAATTTCATTAGGCATAAATACTTCCTAGTAGTTTTAAGACTACTTTTAAATTTCTCTCAAGGTTTCCTGAATACAAAAAGAATCAGGTAGGGATGGCCTTTTGCCCTCTGCCTGAAGGAAGGCTCATAGCTCTGAAGAGCTTTTGGCATCTCTTTGATATCAGGAAGCATAGTTATAGCCAAAAGCATGCTGCTCTGCTTAGATAGATATTAATATGAAAAAATACTTTCTGGAAGAGAAAAGGGGCAGTGTTCAAATCAAGACGAGATGGTAAATGTCTGGTTCTGGCTGAAGTGTTACATGCAATTCAACTTAAATGTGTTTTTATTTAAATGGTACCATGTGTTCTGAAACAAAGTTTCTGATGTTAAGAAATCCTGAAGTTCACTTGGAGCTTTAGAACAAAAAAAATTCCACTAATGCTCCTTACTGTCTAATGACATGGGAAGAGTAGAAAATCATTGCTCAAACTGACTAAAGCAATTTCAATGGTATGTCTGTATGGTGGTGTGGGAATTCAAAGATGGAAGTAAAAATAAAGGTAATATCTGAAATGTGTGTTCAGCTCAAAAGGTATTGGAAGCAGGGTTAAGGAGCAGCAGCAAAAATTAGAGGCTTTCTTAAAAGAAGGTAAAAAGATTTCTCAAGACAAGTAATATACCTGTAGGAATAACTGTTACGAGGAATTCGGCTGCTGTTCTGCTCCAAGTCATAATTATTGTCAGAGCTGACCAGCTGGATGCATTGCTTACAGGCACGCACTAAGCTTTAAATGCAACAAGTGACTGAAATCCAGGAATCCAATTCCACCTCAGTTGGATGAAATTTGGTACCATCCCACTTCCCCTTTACTTGAAACGTAGCTGCATATAATGATGTCATATGCCTTATTTCACGCCTGCCTGCCAGGTTTTGTGACTGGAATGCATCTTGTAATTTGGGAATGTGAGTAAACTCTGTTGTGGTCTTATGATGCAGAATTTTAATAAGTAGCATGCTGTGCTACCATCTCTTTTTTTGAGAAAGTTCAGCTTTTTAAAGTGTAATTTTTGTCAATGTGGTTTTGATAAATATTGATGAGGAAAAGTGTGGTAAGTTGTCACTGAACATATTAATGTGAATGGATGGCTTTATGGCACAAAAAAATAGACCTACTTTTAGGGTTACATATTGTTATTAATATGACAGACCTGTTAATAGAAGTTACTTTATGGCATAATTATCCCAAATAAACATTTTTAGCCTGAACTGTGCAGAATTAAGAGACTTCAAATCCTCAGTTGTCTTATTTAGGACAGATGGATCTAAAGTAAAAGAAAATGTTGGTGGAGCTTTGTGATATCCCAGGTTTGCCTTCAGCCATCGGCTGCCTTAGTCCACATTTCAGCAGCTCCGCTCATCTCAAGTTATCTGAGGAAGCTGACAAATACACTAAATGCATCATAGGTACTTGAACACGCTAGAAACAATGTCGAATGGGACAGAGTCATATTTAGAGGTTAAAACTTTTTTCTCTGGGATTATAGTCTTAACTTGGAATTACCTGGTATTATAAGCAGTCAAATTTAGCCTTTTTGGTTTAGTTTATGATGTCGTAACAGAGCAAAAAGTAGATAAGCCTAGTAAAAGGAATTACTGAGAATGAAGCTTCAGGGCTTGCAGGTGGAGAAGGGAGAAGCTGTCTGAGTGTTGATCACAGCTGTGGGCTGTACGAGACCCGTGAAGACATTGCTCCGTTAATGGATATTTGGAATGAGCAACTCTTGCGTTCAGAAAAGTGTTTTAAGTATTAAAAACTCAAACCTGTGTGGGTTTGTGTCTTGAAGGGTTTGGCTTCTTGTGGACAACTCAGCATTGTAATACGAATTAGAAGAGTTTGAAAGTAAATACGTGGGACACTTGACACGTTCTGTAATGATAATCACATTGGGTTTACTCTGTAGGGCTTTCCAGTATGTCTCAAAGTCTGATGTTCCTCGAAAGTGTTCATAGATTTTTCTGAAGACCTACTTGTTGGATCAGTCTCTTGTATCTATTCAGTTTTCTCATCCACGTTAAAATACCTTAAATTCAGGAAGCCAATGATTATCTTAAGCTTTTGATAACAAAGTTTTTCTACTCGGAGTATTCTAGACAACACTTTGTCTTGTTTCTTGATCCATCTCTCACTTCTGTTGGAGCTGACTTGTTTTGTGAGTGTGGGAGCACCGTGGCTTGGAAAACCAGGCAGTACTGGCCTGTGCAGTTGGCTGGTGCCAAAAGACACTGTCTGCTCGCTTGCTGGGCTCCGTGCAGAGGCTGTGGGGAGAGCTGCTTCGTAAGAGAAGGTCATGTTCTTCATGCTGTAATAACTCACCTTCAAGACTTAGAATTTTCCCTTGCTGCTACCAAAATAGGAGGGAAAGGATGCAGGAATCCTTTGTGTGAACATTGCTAATTTGTACTACTGAATTGACTTCAGACTACTGAAGTCTGAATTTGTTAGCCATCATTTCAATAAGAAATAATTTGGGCTCTTAAAGCAAAGAAACTACCATTGGATGAAACTGCTACTACAGAAGTGTCAGTCACAGTAGGCAGCAGCAATCCTTTAGATTAAGTGTGGTAAATACCAGTGTTTACACCCACTGCAGAGCCTAGGGACAGTAGCCAGTTTTCATTTCAGTTAGGCGAGTACATCTGCCTTCCAAGAGATTAAGCTTCAGAGTAAAGTCAGATTTCTCCTTGAAAACTCAGTGAAACTCGTGACCTTTGAATTTATCATTTGTAACACAGGAGTTGTAATAAGGGAAACTTGTCACTACAACACTGTTGGGCGCATTTATGGCTGAAGGTGACTTATTAAGAACTTTCTCTTGCAGGTTGTGCCCTCTCCCTCTTGGCTCTTCAATCTACTTGTAATTGTCTCTTCATAAGCTAGGCTCTCTGAGATGCTTGCACTAAAGCAACAGCATGCCACCGAAATGATTTAACTCCTAGTTGTTCGGTTAGGCACGTTTTAACATACGGCATAGTGACCTGTAAATGCATACTGTTCTATATGAACTTTTTATTTTATTAACGTTCATTCGTATTTCTTGTGAATCAGCTGGAGAGTTTCTTTAGCCTTTAAGAGGCAGAGCCTCTCGTACCTACTTGAAAGTAGAGAAAACTGACCCTCCAGAGCAGAAGGCCTCAGATTTTTTCAGTGTGATTTCCAGGTCATTTTCTCAGTTTCAATTACTTACCATTATTATAATATTACAGACGACTGGGCTTTTTTTTCCCCCCTAAGGAAAAATGTCATGTGATGGTTTGAAGCTGTGGACCATATCTAGTGCTGTGGGTTTCAAACTAAAGTATGCAAAGGCATGTTATATTTTTCAGTATCTCAAAAGCTATTTTTTGAAACACATTAAAATGGCATGACAGCTGAAACATATGGGGACAGTTTTTATCACTGCAGCCTCTTGGTATGTAGAACTGTCCAGTCTTCATTGAACTAATTAGATTAAACAAAGGCTTTCCTGAGATAATCACTTTGCAAGCCTTTTCCTATATTACAGCAGCCAGCTTTAGTGTGTTGTTGAAGGTCAAATGCTAGTACCAGCTGATGCTTAATATCTGAATGCATAGTGCTCAAGCAGATGTAAAAATTAAATTGAATGACACAGGATATATAACTGCTGAAGCTTTGACTCATGAGGTATGAGTTTGCTTAAGTGTTTTAAGATTTAATTTTCTTAATCAATATTAAAATGCATTACCTGTAGGTTGGTGAAGCGTATATGAAACACAAATTCAATAATAGGAAAGGCTTGGATAGGGATCTAAGGTAAGTTAGGTCCTGCGCATCTGGACAGTAGTAATTATGCCACTCTTAAACTCTGCCGTTCACGTTTGATTGTCAGTGCATGGCCACTGCAAACTATCACTTCAAGGTAGCCTTAATTTTAATGAATGTAGAACACAGATTATAGCTTTCTTCCAAATAGAGGAATTACTAATTACCAAATACTTTCACCTATGAAGGATTATTTCTGGAGTCCTTTTTGAAGTCTACTTGATGGTCAAGGCTGCCTCAATAGTAGCTGCTTTTTAGCTCTGGGGCAGGGGATTGACATGGGCTTATATATAAAGTGTTGTTACAAGAACACTTCAAGAAACATGCTACAGCTTGTTCTAGCTTGCTCAACACAGTATATTCCGGTGGCACTAGAGTTGTAATCTATAGTCTCTGCATGCTTTGGTAAACATCTCTACACATAGACTTCTGTTTACAGCTTGTCCTTTTTCCAGTCCAACTACAGAGACTTGTGAGGTTGTCAAACTTCTAACGCTGGTAAAATTACCTAACCTTTGTTTCATGGGTTATGGTTTTGAAATATTGTCTTTAGTAACAAAGCACACTCACTTAGCAATAAATATTAATTTGATTTGAGTATGGGATTTAAGATGATGTACTCCTCATGGGCAGCTGTGATGATATGAGGTGTCAGTGAAGCTATTACAGTCATAGACTGAGCAGCAGGGTCTTCTCAGAGAGATTTGCGCAAGTGTCCGAGTCCTGCGTATGAGAGAACGTGCTGCTACTCTAAGGTGCCTCTGCAGTACAGGACTTTTAGTCATTTGGGTGTGACATAGTGTTAAGGTTGCTCCTAGTATCAGTGATATGTAAACAAGGGATTATCCAAAAGTTGATGTGCCTAATGAAAGACAGAATTCTCTTAATCATCTTAACACAACTTCAACTGAATTAAACTTTAAATAAGCTGGAACTTCAGCTGTGGTGTATAAGTGACTTTTAGTATGATAACTGTCCTTGAATTTAAAATTTGAGATATTAGATGATTGGAAGTTAGAGGCAAGTTGCCTTTAACTATAGTGCTTCAGAGCTAATGCTACTCAAATAATGTATCTCAAATGGCTGTTGCAAGAATCGAGAACTGGAACCTTGGTCAAAACACTAGTTGAAGAGATAAATATTAGATGATCTATGCAGCTTAAAAATATGCTTTCTTTTTATGATGCTGGAATTTTACTGTTTATAGTTGCATTGTGCATCGCCTCTTTGTTACAAAAGTGGACTGTTGGAACTTGCTGTAACAGGAAGCGATTGAATGTTGCAAGGTTTGACATCAAAACTGCATTAAGGATATTTCTTAAAGAAATTTGTAGTGAGATTTTTATGTAGGAATTTGCAAAGAAACTATGTTAAGGTAAGTCCGTTCTGTACCCGTGTGCTGGGAGGCTTTTGTACTGTCCATTGAAATGCTTGGTAAAAATGGGCTACTGGAGCAGATTCTTTCTAGTCTGATTTGATATAACAATTGCTAATGTTTAACCAAGTTTTTATGATTTGGAACAAAACTGCTCATGCTCAGTATTCAGAATTTGAAGTCTTCACACTGTTCCTCTCAATTTTCCACAGCTATTTCATAACATGGATGTGCCAAATAGTCCGTAACACTACTAGAGCTCATCTGCAGAACCACACTGTTTTTGTAAGCTTATTGAACTTGTCTGTGAACCTATGGGTCCATAGGTACGTTAGGACACCCCTGAGGTACTTCAGAACATCCGAGAACCCCTTTCAATATAAACTGTTAGTAACAGGTAATCACTGGACTGTTACGTCTGAGCAAAAATGGATCTAGATGCATAGATGCAAAGCACAGTGTGAGCAATGCTATTGCTCTTAAGATTACTTGCACATGAAAGCAAGTCTTGCCCTGGCTCAAAAGTCAGTCTCAAAGCTTTTCAATGCCAAGTGAGCAGTGGCTAGAGCTGTAGCTTTTCCTAACCTCATGTCTGTACTTGGATTTGGGTGTATTTGGCCCTCAAGTGCAAGGTTCTTGCTGGAGGCTTGAACAGAGCTTTTCTTAATTAAAATTGAATCACATTTGATGCAATTACTTGTGGGGCATTCTGCTTGGTCTATTTTTGCCTAATTAGCAGCTGCAGCATCTTCTCCGTAGCTATACAAACTCATTTGCGTGATCTGCTTCTTGTTACACTGTCATAGCTTATGATCAGATGCCAATTGATAAATCTTCCTAGGCTACTAGTTGGCCAACGGCGTCCAGCTTTTAGGTATTAGATAAAGATGTGGTGTGGCTTTAAAGAGCACTCTTTCATACATGATTTGCATGACTTCTTTGCTTACAGGATACTCTAGCAGAACATGTTATAGTCAGCTGAAGAATGTGTGTTAATCAGACTGCATCCTAGCACGCAGGTTAACACAGTTTTCACAGACTCTTGAACTGTTGTAAGATTTTTTTTTTTTGCAAGAAACAGAGAAAACAGTGAAGTTTTTTAAAATTAATTTTTAAATTGGGTACCTTGTTGATGTTATAGGATTTTGAAGTTTTGTGCATATGAATATTGATTGCTTTATGCTTTTTGTCGCTCTCTGGAAAACAGCCATAGACAGCGCTTTGCTCAGAATCTCCTAGTGATGGGAAGAGGAGAGCAGTTGTAGTTCTGCTGGAGAAGGGACTGTCACTTGTGGTCGGGTGACATCAATCACTTCAGGGTCTTTTAGCATCAGTGGTTGTCTTCAGTGCAAATGCACTACTGTGGCATGGTGCTTAAAAGGGTGGGTTGACTATAGCTGAAGCTGATCATTTCCAGAGCAGAGAACTGAGGCTTTCCTGGAACCCAGACCTTAAATTTCTGGTAATTAGGTGCTTATACCTGGACCTCAAGACAGACACAGTGGTTCAACTGAACAGTCCTCTAACCTGGCAGGGTAATAGCCAGAAATCCTTTCTTTGCTACTTGACTCTTCGTCTTTGTAAAGCAAAGCAGTCAGTGGTAACTGATTGCCTTTGCTAGGCATATGACACCTGAGGGTCTTGTTGACCTGGAAGTGTCCGAGTTATTGTTCATCTGAGCATGGTAGCCATAATGTTTCATGGGGGAATATGTTGTTACTTGTGCTCGCTGTGCCCCATTAAGTCGATAAAGCTGACTTACGTGATCAGACTTCCGTCTTCTGCACACAGCAGGTCTTAATAGAAGCATGAAGCGTTTGCGTGTTCACTATGTTGTTGTGTAGATGCACGTGTACATGCAAGACGTGTCAGCTGAGCAGGAATTAAATATAGAGTGCCCGTGCAGGTTAAGAATCCTGTGGGTAGATGTTAATTTCTCAGCTACAGTGCTCTGATGATGAGGCAGAAGAGCTGCTCTTAGTCTCCCCATCCCTTCTGTAGGAAGGTGGTATTGTGCAACTTTCCCCGCTGTTCAAAGAATTAAATGCAGATACTGTGAAAGGCTTGAGTTATGATGAAATGGTCTGGAGGGAGACTAAAACTGTTTGGACATGAAAATGCATTAAGACCTAGGTCTGCCTGAAGATATACTCCTACTTACACTACAAAAGTACTTCATGTTTCGGCTAAGTTAGTGTGGAAACTGTTTTCCTTGAGGTTTGCACAAATGAATTCATGGGAAAACACAAAAACTTGTTCATCTCGGGCTCTGAGGTGAAAGCTTTGGTGAAAAGTCGGGATTTGTACCTCGAGCATGTTCTTACCCCATGTGACATCAGTGGTGGATGCTCTAAACTCCATTTTCCAGGTGTTTTTGAAGGTTTCCTCTTGATGATGTAGGGATATACAAAGCAAAATGCAAGACTTAAAGGCAACAGCTGTTCTAAGAAGTTAATGATTTGAGAAAGTATAATAATGCAAGGTTATTTTGAGATGGGAAACATCAATTTTATGCCTCATAACTCTAACCAGCTGAATGCTAACTAAAGATATTATAGGAAATATGAAGAAATTGTTCTTAAGCAGAAATTTGTTCTGTAACCTTAATACGAAGAGTAGGGTTGTCTTGCAAAGTATTTCAGTATAGCTGTTATGTAACTGAATGTGTATTTATTCTTTCTCTAGACTGTACATGCCATTTGGCTTGAGGAACAGAACGCACCATGGGACAACCTCAAAGATATCTCTCCAGACGGGGTCTCTTACTTGGGTGATGTGTCTGCTCTCCTGACTGTCTTCATACCCAAAGGATTTATTTTCCTTTTGGAAATATTTGAAGTTGAAATCTTGTTCCTTACTGGAAATTGTCTACACTAAAGACTGCACGCATCATGGGTGATATGGCAAACAATTCGGTTGCATATAGTGGCGTAAAAAACGCTGTAAAAGAAGCTAATCATGGAGATTTTGGAGTTACTCTTGCAGAGCTCCGTTCTCTTATGGAACTTCGAGCTACAGATGCACTGCATAAAATACAGGAATGCTATGGAGATGTACATGGCATCTGTACGAAATTGAAAACTTCACCAAATGAAGGTAAGTCAATTTTAACACTATTTTTGAGGAAGCTCTATTTAGGAAAAACTTTAGTCAAGCAAATCACTTTTTTTAACATAACAAACTTTATAAAAGTATTTCTATTACCGGAGTAAAACATTGCTTCTTACTACACTAAGGCAGAGGTATTCAATGGTAATAAGTAAGCCAGAGTATTTTTCAGTTGGTCTAACTGAATGTGAGATGTTGGATTAGAGGTGAAGTTGTACTTTGGAATAAAGTTCGTTGACGTAGACATCCGCATATGAAATAGCAATGCAACATAGCAATGTTTAACTTACTCCGAAAGTGTAAGTTTTGTGAATAACTCATATGGCCTCTAGTTCACAATTCAGATCATGCTGTCATAGAACACAGGGTTTTAATAGTCTAATGCAGGGCTTATTAATGCCTCTGTGTTGCTACCTAGTTCTTGTATTCCCTAATGCAATAGTTTTTAAAACTGGTGGCATCTGTTTTCTGTTTGTACTACGCTGAATTCTTAACAGCAGGATCTAGTTTTAAAATTTATAGTATTTCTGTAGATTTCATTTGATCTGTACAAAATAACTATCAGTCTGCTTAAGGCACTAAGAGGTACTGTCACTGTTGGTAGAAGGTTTACAAAGTGATCACACAATCTTATTCTCTAGAAATAAGGATCTTTGAAGAAGTCTTTCCCATGTTGGACTTGATGGCATTCTGTGAAGTGTGGCTACCTGACGCTTTTGCTCTCTAGAATTATACTACTCCAAGATAGACTGTACAAATGTGAAGGAGGAAATAAATGTATCAAGTCTCCTTCCTGAGAGCTTTCAAGAAGTGTTCCTTAACATCTGCCCTCTCCTACTACTTTCTTCCAATATAAATGAAAGCTATAAGCTTTAACTTGGAAAGAAAGATCCAAGTCATATCACTTAAGATACCTAACCTGTAGTATCCTGCACAAATGTTTTTACATATTTTTATCTAACATTAACTCAAACTTGAAGTCCTGCAGTTGGTAGTGATTGGGAAGTACCAAAATCAAGATTCTGGCAAACTGGTGTACTGGGCATTTAAGCACTCGCGTGACTTTTAACCAGTGTGGTGTCATGCTGGTGGCAGTAAACTACCTGCTGTCTTAATCCTGGAGAGCTGTTGCTTTCTGTTCTTCAGAAATGCTATGGAAAAGTTTGTCTCCTTGGATCTAGAACAGCCTACTAATGCTGTAACATATCTCCGGGTCCATCTGCATTTAGCATGTTTTGGCTTGATCTGCTTTTGAAGCCAGACTCCTGGTTTCCAGACTTGTGGAATTATTTCAGTGCATGAACTGGGTTCTTCTTACCAAACTGAAAGTAGCCACCCCTCATCCCTGACCTGCCAGTGAATGGGAATAGACCAGTTTTTGGCTAAAGAAGAAATTTGTAAGACAAGAGGAGTGCAAACTTCTGTTCCTTGGCATCAACGGAGTTGTAAAGCCTAGTGCATGTGTGTGAAGCACCGCTGTGTACCGCAGTGTAACACCCTTTGGATAGGAGCAGCAGTCTCTGGTTACTCTGCTGACCTGTTGCAAGGTGTTGAACGGCAGTTTCCTTTCTCGGTGAAAAGGGCTATAGTTTTCTACAATCATCAAATCCTGTTTTCCAGTAATCTGCAAGGTTTAAAGCTCATTATTGCTGCGAGTGAGGTGGGTGTACGACTGTAGACAGACATGATGCACTAAGCACCAAATACCTGGTATACTGCAGCATCCACTTTATGTCCCTTAGTGTAACAAGCAGCTTAACTCACGGGAATGATGAGTATCGGTGTACTAAAAGTAGAAAGGGTTAGATGCCCTTTCCTACAGATTGGTTCTGCTGTACTGCAGACTGTGTGATCAAGGCCTTTCCGTTTCGAAAGGATTTGACATTTAGACGTACTGTCCTGCAATCAGTTAAATGCAATCACTAACCTGATAAAAGGGCACCATCTTTTTTTGAAGTGTGAGAGCAGCTCATAAACGCAGCAAGGCCTCAATAGTCAAATGTGATAATTAGCTCAGAAAAGGTTAAGTAAGATGAGATAGAGCAGTGTCCTCTACAAAGGTCTCATTTCAGCTCTAAATCACTACATGAAACTTTAGAGAATCAGCCTCTCTGTCAGGTAAGCTGCTATAAATTTCTCAAAGTTAGTACTGGAGAGCTCTTGTGAAAGTAGAACTAGCTCTCTTTTGTCAAATTCAAGTTGTAAGTATAGAAACGGGGAGACATTTCTAATGCAGAAAATCTAGGCAAGTTCTATGCAGAAAACTGCTATGTGTTATACTAGCTCTAGCTCTCTAAAATCACGTGTGTACACCTGCAAGGCCCTATGACACTTCTTCCCATTCAGAAGCTTTCTTTATGATGTGAAATTCTGACTTGCGTAATTACCAGTGGCTTCACAGCAGAAGGACAGGTAGTTCCAAAATCCTACACAGTGGATGAGTTCAGCTTGTATAATTCCTTGCTTTGAAGTTGTTGACAATGTAAGGCAATGTCTGTTTGCAGGAGAAATGTGGATGAGACCTATCTGATTTGAAATAAGAAATGGGAACTGTCCTTTACCAGCGTTACTAAAAAAAGACACTGAGCAGACTTCACTGCTTAGTATTTAATGTTTGTGTCCTTTACATCGATGTACAAATGTATGCAGATGTGAACGATTGCCGTATCTGTAGTAGCAGAAGTCCTTCCTATATTCCAGAGAGATGGGCCACCACCAATATTTCCACAGGTCTACATAATTTTGATGGTCTAGTAACTTCTACATCTAGATTTCTAATGAAACTTGTATATGAAGCTTTAACTAGTCCCTTGCCTAATATTTTCAAACTGAACCCCAAATAACATAAATTACCCCAGTTAAGATACATAATGACCAAAACAATGGCAGTAGTTTCGACCTCAGGACTGTAGATTGTGAACTATGAAATTGCCAACTGTGTGGTACATGTTGCAAGTTCAATAATGGTGCATGGTGTATTATGATGAATACTAAAAATACAAATGCTTTTTGTCTTTGCTAGGCTTACTGCCTAATCTTCACTAAGTGGTTCTGATAGTAGCGTGACTTTATGTAGCCTTATTGGAAATCACTTTTCATTCTTCAAAGACCATTGCTGTATATTTCTGATGTTCTGCATCCTCGTACCCTGTGAAGTGGTGCTGCTGACATTATGTAAATAATTTTCCAAACTCTGCCATGCTAAAAGGAAGAGAAATCGTATCTGTTGCAAAATAGCAATACGGTCCAGTCTTTTGGAACGGACAAGATGTCCTGAGTTTTTCTAGGTCCTCTCACATAGCTTGATTTTTTTGAAAATGGTCTTGCAGTTCTCTTTGAGTTGGGAATGAAAGTAAACACCTCAAAGCTTGAACTTCAAGAAGTGTTATGGCTAACCAGTAAAATAGCATAGCTCCTTTGTATTAAACCTCCAAAGCCATGAATTCAAGGTGAATCTAAGAGTGTTAGAATAAATATAATTTGATATATACACTCAGAGTATGTTTAATTCATTTCACTTTTGAAGAGATCTGCACATAATATTTTGGTTTTCAGTTAAATGATTACATAGCAGTTGTTAGCATCTAAAACTGAACTTTGCGGTTCAGTGGTATTTGCAAAGTGTCTTGAAGTATCATGTGATGGTTCTAGGAAATATCTGCTAGAGGTGTTAAATACCCCACTTATTATGAAAGCCAGTTGCAGTGGTTGCTGTTCTTATTGATTACCTGGCATGTTTGCAATGCCTTTATCACTAAGCAGTTGGGCTAACTACTAAAAAACCTGCTACTAAGAAAATTGTTGTCTTTAAGCAGGTGCTGATCATAACCTTGGGGGCAATATGGTTGAAGTATCCAGACCGTTGCTGGGTGTTTGGCCATTTCACTCTGAAAAATGAGCCAGTGTCTTAATTCTGAATGGTGGCTTAGGCAGCTGGAAACTGTTAAGGAGTAAACAGGAGGTGTACTTATGGAAGACCTTGAGTGCATGACCTTGCACTGAATATACTTGGTATTCCTTTATTTTTAAGGATTTGGCTAACTCTTGAAGCATGCAGTGCCTTTTAGTGAAGGCCCCTCACTCTTGCCTGCTAGTGTCTCTTAAGGATGGTACAAGAGTTGAGACAGAGAAGAGGACTCAAAGAAATATGCCATATAAGAAAGAAGATAGGTACGAAATTGAGGTGACAGACCCTGCACAGTGCTAAATATGGGCTCTCTGTGTGTGTGAGGAGATAGAAAGTGAAGCTTCAGAAGAGCAAGCAACTGCTACCCAGGCGGAAGCAGCATCATTAAGTGGCTGCCTATCTCCATATGATGCCTGGAGAGCTTTACCAGCTTTTTATAGGATCTTATATAATAGTTAATACACAAATAAAATATTTATAGTATTTAATATTATTAATTATATTAAATATGTCATTATAAATGTTACATTAATTGTAGGATCCTAGGATGTTATCTCTGAATACAGAATCCCTACAGTGGGAACCAGAGCTGGCTTCACAGGCTGTGGTCTTGCTAAAGCTGCATGGTGCTACTCAGTCGTGATAGTAGTAATTCTACTAATGATCTTGTCTTGCAAACTTGTTTACTTTGTACAAAGGTATGTCTGTTACTATTACTCTGTTGCTATGTCATGTTAAGTGCAAGTAGGTAGACCATCAGCTTACTTTATACTGGGAAAGTATGAATTATAAAATATAGCTGTTATTCTATAGTGACTCTGATTTAATCAGAATACTTCTGTAATTATATTTGAGATATGGCTTTTCAGTATTGTTACTGAAATATGGAGTGGGACTTTACGCCGTGAATGGGAAACCTCAATCACGTCTAATGTGAGGGTGAAACGCAAATAAGCATCACTAACTTTCTCTTATTATTAAATAGGTTTAAGTGGAAATCCAGCAGATATAGAAAGGAGAGAAGCAGTTTTTGGGAAGAACTTTATACCTCCTAAAAAGCCAAAAACATTTCTTCAGTTAGTATGGGAAGCACTACAGGACGTTACACTAATTATATTAGAAATTGCAGCCGTAGTATCCTTGGGCCTTTCTTTTTACCAGCCTCCAGGAGGAAATGAATCACGTAAGTAAATTTTTAACAAAAGTAGGTATGTACCTGTGTTATACTACTGACTTTCCTGGTCCAATATGCCTATACTGTAAATCTGGTGGGAAACAGTAAGTCAGTGGAAAAGCAGCTTATTGTTCCTTATTGAGAGAACACTACTAAAACTCTAGCTTGCCTTAAAAGGGCAACATGTGATTTCCCTGGCCATGATCTGGTGTCATTCTGACCAAAATAATGCCAAAGGTAAAGTGCAAGCAGCAGGAACAGGAACTTCTCTTAGACCCGGTCATGTTTCTGTGCAAGTGTTTTTTTAGCTTTGCCTCAAATATTTAAGCAATTTGTAATTTGCGGTCATGTGCTTTCTTTGGGGAGTCAGCAAGTCTTAAATTTTCCTTGATTTGCAATATGACACTGGTAACTTTCTAATTTAAGAAATGAAACTATATTTATAGTTCTAAACGGAAAATGAAGGGATTTGGCCTTCATTGAACCGAAGTTTTGCAATGATATCTGCCTTGTTAAGATAGGGTAAACTGAGAAATGGTGAGAAAGCAGAAGGTGGTTAACTAATTGTCTAGTATGGCATTCTTATGCCATCATTTGACAAGATAATAAGGACAGGTAATTTTCTATATCAACTTCTCTTATGTTCAGATAAGCAGGGATGTAAATTCTAGGTCGTTTAACTTCCCGGAGCTGCTCTAGCTTTCAGGTTCTTTAGCTTCTTTGTGTGTACTGAAAATAAATGTAAAATTGCAAAGAAGGCTAGCACGGAAAATGTTTAGCAACTATTGGTAGTTTCTTCTGTTTGGCAAAACATTTTTGTTGTTGAAATAACTGTCTGTGTGAAGTTTCTTAAATCTAAAACCTGTTTTCTACAGTATGTGGATCAGTAAACGTTGGTGAAGAAGAGGAAGAATCTGAAGCAGGTTGGATTGAAGGAGCAGCAATCCTCCTATCTGTAGTTTGTGTGGTATTAGTAACAGCTTTCAATGACTGGAGTAAAGAGAAACAATTTCGGGGACTGCAGAGCCGTATTGAACAAGAACAAAAATTCACAGTCATCAGAGGCGGCCAAGTCATCCAAATACCAGTAGCTGACATAATTGTTGGAGATATTGCACAAGTGAAATATGGTAAACATATTTTTAAAGTTGAACTTTCTTGTACTTAAAAAAAAAAAACTGCAATCAACATACCCAGTCATCTCTCCTAGGTGATCTTTTACCTGCCGATGGTGTACTCATTCAAGGAAATGACCTCAAAATTGACGAAAGCTCACTGACTGGAGAATCTGATCATGTAAAGAAATCTCTGGACAGAGATCCTATGCTGCTGTCAGGTGTGTAGCATTTGACAGTTCTTCAAGGAAATGGTTTCTTTCTGGGGGTAAACTGGTTATTTAAAATTTTGAGGTTAAAATCTGGCAAACTGGGCCATATCTAGGCTGACTCCTAAAAGTATCCAAAAACAGTGCAACTACTACAAAACTTAGTCAAAATGAGCAGACTCTTAAAACTGACAAACATTGTGTGTAGCTGCTTATGGCTTTATTTTCCAGATAGTTTTGGCAATTAAAACTCTAGTGGAACACGGGTGTATATATATATGTACACATCTTAAGATTTCATCAACGTGAAGTTTGAGAACTCATTTCCTTTTTGCTCTGCCATATAACTGCTCCAGTCTCAGTGGAAAACCTGATTCAATCTTTCAGGTACACATGTGATGGAAGGCTCTGGAAGAATGGTAGTTACTGCTGTAGGTGTGAACTCTCAAACTGGAATCATCTTTACCTTACTTGGGGCTGGAGGAGATGAAGAGGAGAAGGAGAAGGAAAAAGAGAAGAAGGACAAGAAAAGTAGGCGTAATAATCTTAAATCCCTGGGGAGGGACGGGTGAAGTCCTGAATGTTACTGGATAAAACCATGTTCTAGTCATCTGGAACCTGAAATCTCTTTTTTAAACCTCATACTATCACTAGGTTTCACAGGGAAAAAAACTCAGGTCTGGTCACCTAAGAGTACACCACTGCTAATAACTCCTGTCACATTGATTTTTAATTAAACTTCAGATCTCATTGATCAATTAAAGTTTGGAAAGTTTGCAACTGCTAACCAGCCATGCCATCTATAAATTGTTAAACTGCCATCTTGTATGACTTCAAAGTGTGTTCATTTCTAATATCAAATATTTGTTTACGGCAAACAGGTTATTACCAATAACTCAGCCTAGTAATGTCTAGTTCTGCTACTGACAGATAGAAAAGGACCTGCGTAGGGAGTTCTTCTGTGACACTTGAAAGGGAAAAGCTTGTATCATTGGTGTTGCTGAGTTTGTGGATATCTTAAGCATACATTAAACTGATTTTGATAAAGAAGAGCAGACAGCCTCTTCCACCACTCCTTTTCTTCCAGAGCTGAAACTTTGAATGCTCAGAGATATACACAAGCCAAATCCCTAGTGGCACTTTTCTGTAAACTTTATTTTTGGAGGGATGAGGGGCCCTTCTGTGAAATGGGCTGTCTTCCTTATTCTGAAGGACTTGCTCAGTAGCTGGAATTACAAGGTCACTCATCTAAGCCGCGGCCTCTATCGTGAGAATCAAAGCTTAGAAATGTTAACCAGTAATGTTTTGATACCAGCTCTCACTCACAAGGTGTGTTCAGGACTGAGCTTCACCACAGCAAAAGTTTTTCTAGAAACTGTTCAGGTCTACTGGATGGGAGTGAGCCTGAGGATTCCTGGCAGAATAATACACTTTTTCATCAGTGAAATATGAAACAGTAATGGAAAGCCATTCAGAAATGTGCTTAGGAATCTCAGTGGCCCTCAAACTAAAGAGGCAATTGTTGAAATGTGTGCTCTGTGCAGGAACTAGGTTTGAACTGTGCTTTTTGTCTTGCACTAATCCACAAATACTTTACAATTCTGACCCTTCTGGAAACTTAAAGTAGTAAGTTTCTTCAGGAGTAAGTGATGAGAATTGTTACAAGAAGAATTGAAACTTCAAAATTAGTTTCAAGCCCCAGCCTGGTAGTGAAGAGTAAAAGCTGACCTGCAACACTTCCAGGGGTTGGTGTGGAACAGTTTCCATCCTTTGCTCTTCCCCTTACAGAGGAAGGAGAAGGAAGCAAGCAACAGTACCAGCTGCTACAGGAAATATGGGGAAGACCAGAGCTTTTACTAATACTCTGCCAGTGTTTATTATTCTATAAGCAGAATTCTTTTTGACGAGTCGTGTTTTGGTGGATCCTAGGGCCTGAACGAACACTTGTGGATTTTTTTGTCTGCCAAGATAGACAACTTCTTCTTTCCCTTAAGTTAGGTGTCTGATGATAAGATTCTCCTTGATAAAACTGAGGTTAAACTAAATTGGCTTCTCTGTGAATGTTAAGGAGATTAAAGCAGCTATTTTTAGTTGGCTTGGTTCAGAGTGAAAGCAAATGTATGTACAAGGAGTTAGAAGTAACTCAAGTGTCGAAAGAACTTTGCCCTTTTAAGAGGGAAAGGGGAACTAGCAAAGAACTAATTAGGAGATGATGAGTTTTTAAGAAGTCTGAAGTAGCATCTTCTAGAGAAGGTGAACACGGGGTTTTTTTGGTTTGTTGTTTTGGGTGGGTTTTTTGGTTTTTTTTTTTTTCCTTAGCTGCTCTGAGGATGCTAGGTAGGAGGGAGCGGGGAATCTTATATATGGAAATCAGACTATGTGACTGTCTACAGTAATGTTGTAGTGGAGGTATTAAATGTCATTCCAGACAGGCTACTTGATGATTTGATTTTCTTCTGCCTGAGTACTGTCATACATTTCAGTCTACATAACCTAAGGCTGAAGACTTAATGGATTACCAGTGATACTGAAAAATTCTAGGTTTTGTTCCAAGTTCCTTAGTTTTGTGCTTTCATTTCAGGTCATTGCAAATAGTAACTATAACCCTTGCTTCCTCTACTTAGGAGAAAAGTTTGTCACTTGCCAAGGTAGTATCTAAACATTTTAACATGAAAACACAAAGAAAAAAAGGTAGTGTGCCCCCCGTACGCTACACATGTGTCAATCCTTTAGTTACCTTTTAATGTTTCGCTCATTAATTTCTTTCATTATTTCACTGTCCTTTATGATCTGTTGTTGAACTCCATTTCTGAACAGAGGTAGGAGCAATATTTCATTATGAACTTGAACTATTCTCTTAGTGGTGTAATATTGGTATGTTGCCAACAGATTATGTTCATGCTTGCGTAAACAGGGTTAGCATAGATCCAGTAATCCAGCACTGTATCTCCATTAAGCTTTGGTGTGGATTTATAAATATTTTATACTACAGTAGCTTCTGCAATGTTGTGCAAAAGCACTGATTCTGGAAGTGAGATCCTATAGTTCATTTACAGTAGTAGTTGGATCCAGTTGCCAAGTTTTGGAAGAACAGAGAGCAAGACTGAGGCCACCAGAATCACTTTAATGTCACAAATTTCTTTCCTAGAAAAAAGTTCAGGGAAGCCTTTTAAAAGCTTTCCTCACAAGTAATAAATGTCTGTAATAGTAATTTGTGTAAACTTAAGTATGGTATCATAACACTGCTGCAGTCTTGTATGGGAAAAGTAAAGTTCAAAAAAACTAATATGAGCTTTTTCTGTGGGTTGATTCATACTTTTTAAAGCCTCAGTTATGTCAGCCCTCTGTCTCCAGTTTGTTCTACATTTTTAAAAATGCAGTTGCTTGTTTAAGCATCTGGTAATGTACACATATATAAACATAAACACTGAAATGGACTCTGCATTGCCAATTTAAAACACAACTTTTTCCCCTCTCTGACAGGTAAAAAGCAAGATGGAGCTGTTGAAAATCGTAACAAAGGTAAATGCTTGAATTTCTTGCAAGTGTCTGTTTCCTGAGAGCGTATGTAACTAATACATTCTTTCCTTTGAAAATGCGTACTGAATACTTAAATCCACAGTGCTTATGCTAAAGATGGCACAAGTGAATCTGCACAAAACAAATGCTTAAATGAACTTGGTAGTATCAACATAGCTAGATACCACAAAAGTAAACTTTACCATTGTTTTTCAAGCTATCTTGTTGAGGTGGGTTAACCTTGGCTGGCTGCCAGATGCCCCCCCAGCTGCTCTCTTGCTCCCCCTCAGCAGGACGGGGCAGAAAATGGGATGAAAATCTTGTGGTTTGAGATAAGGACAGGGAGATCACTTAATTATCTTCACAGGCATAACAGACTCAACTTGAGTGAAGATTAATTTACTACAAATTAAGAATAGAGGAGGATGGTGAGAAACAAAAACAACTAGAACCCACCTTTCCCACCCCCCCTTTCTTTCCAGGCTCAACTTCAGTCCTGACTCCTCTACCTCCTCCCTCTGAGGAGCACAGGGGCATGGGCAATAGGATTTTTTGGTCAGTTCATAATACTTGTCTCTGCTGCTCTGTTGTCCTCACGCTCTTCCCCTGCTGCATTGTGGGGTCCATCCCATGGGATACAATCCTTCAGGAACAGACTCTACAAGTGTGCAGCCCCCTCCCATGGGCCGTAGCTCCTGCCAGGAGCCTTCTCTGGCACGGGCCCTTCACAGGCTGGAGCTTCCTTCAGATCACATCCATGTGCTGTGCCATGGGGTCCTCCTTGGGATGCAGGTAGAGATCTGCTCTCCCGTGGACCTCCCTGGGCTGCAGGGGCACAGCCTGCCTCACCGGGGTCTTCATCACGGGCTGCAGCTCCCCTGCTGCCAGCACCTGGGCACCTACACCCAATACACTTGTTTAAACATTCACGTGTAGTGTGGCATCTCTGGATACAAGGTACTACAAAGTACTGGTGTTTAGTGGAGCCTGGTGTTATTAAGCCTTTTAAGTATCATTGATTCTGGGGACTCCCCAACGGCTAAACTTCATTTAATCTTAACTTCTAGCTAAAGCTCAGGACGGTGCAGCCATGGAAATGCAACCACTGAAGAGTGAGGATGGTGGGGATGGAGATGAGAAAGACAAGAAGAGAGCAAATTTGCCAAAGAAAGAGAAGTCGGTGCTTCAAGGCAAACTTACAAAGCTCGCAGTTCAGATTGGCAAAGCAGGTATGATGCATCAGTACCTTCCTTGTGTTGACGCAACGTGTTTGAATAAAGTTGGAACACGCATAGTTTGTGAGGGGGAAAGTTAAGTAGCTACCTGTGAGATTATTTTAAGTGCAAAATTCCAATGCATGCAAGTATGCCTTTGTGCCTGAGTGTGCTCATGGCTTCTCAGACTGTGTCATGTGGATGGCTGTTGTTTTTCCTTGATTTAAATGGATTCAGGCTTTAGAGTGTCAGGTGTTGGGAGAGAAAATTCCAATTTCATAACACCGGACAACTGTTATGAAAGATATTTTTAGATAAGATATGGCACTTAGTGATGTACCTAGAGAACTATAAATTGAGTGAAGTCTGGAAAAAGTGTTGTAAGGGTTGACCAGCTTATCTCTGGTACTTCCAGAGGCTTAGGAATTTCCACTTAACATGCCTCACTGATACATAACACTTTTATTGACTTTTCTACTACCCTTTAGCTTCTGTTACTCTTCTGTCAGCTAATATTCAGCTCTCTTGTCAAAACTCTTGGTAAACTGTTGCTTCTTGAAAGCAGAATAAAACAACAATGAAGTTCAGTGTAAATTTTAGGCTACATCTTATTTTGGTCCATGTAGAATTGTTGAAAGATTTATGCTAGAAGGGACTTCTAGAAGTCTTGTAGCCCCAGCCCTCACCTCAAAAAGTGCTGACTTCCGCATCTATGTCATAAGACAGTTGCAGTGTGAGGACAACGCAATTAAAATCTTAGCTTTAGTGCTCCATAGTTGTGTATAGCAATGTTATTTTTTTCAGAGAAACTTTTACTAACAAATGTTGAATAAAGCTTCCATGGTATGGTTAGTGTAAAATACTGTTCTTATCAAACAATTTTTTCACATCTTTCGTAAGAAAGAGCTCTTTCCTTTATGCACTTTTTGACCCATTGTAATTCCCCACACACCCTTAATGCGCATCTACTTCATGCATGCATTTTTCTGTCCTGCTGCTTTGGGACAGTGTAAACACACTGCGGCATCTTTCTGTAAAAAGCTGGCACTTCAGTGACTTCTGTTGTTTTATTCCAGCCAGGTCCATTTTCCTTCAGTGTTTTCATGTGGTGTCTTACATGTGCCACTCAGCTGGCTAACAGCAGTTCTGATTTGTCTTCCCAGTTACTCGCAGTTCATTGAACACTGTGCTTAGCTGCCTTACTTAGTCCCACCTTCAGCAGGAAGCAGGGTACAGACTGTCAGCAGCTTTTTCTATTGAGTAGGTCAGCAGTACAATCACTGAAGGCCTGCTGAATTATTTGAGTTCTTATTCTGCTTAGTCAATTGACTTTACATATTGGTCTGTCCCGTTCATAATTAGATCTACACTTCTCAATTCAATGGGAACTAAAAAAACAATTTAGAAGTTTCTAGGTGAAATGCATGAGGAAGTACTTGCATTGGAAGTTGGAACACCTTTGAGATCTACCTAAATGTTTCTGACTTGCCTGTTTAAAGTCTTAGTTATAAACTAATTGCTTTAAAGGCAGAAGTATTTGCACTTATCCACAATCTGTATTGCCAAATCCTTTAGATAATTTCTGAAAACTGTCTGTTCTCTTTTTAACAAGGTTTGTTGATGTCTGCAATCACAGTCATTATCCTTGTGCTATATTTTGTAATTGATACCTTCTGGGTTCAGAAAAGACCGTGGCTTGCCGAATGTACACCAATTTATATTCAGTATTTCGTGAAGTTCTTCATTATTGGAGTTACAGTCTTGGTGGTGGCAGTACCAGAAGGTCTTCCACTTGCAGTCACTATATCTCTGGCTTACTCTGTTAAGGTAAGTGGATAGATGGGGAACAGATTTTAAAGGCAGTTGGGCATATTCACCAGCTGTAAAATCTCAGCAGAGATATGCTGCATGACATACATATACACACACGTAAAAGACTGGGGAGGAGCCTTTCCTGCCACAGTATTTTTCTTAATCTCTGAATGTACACTAACGTGGGCAGTGACAGCCTGTTGTCACCATCTAAACATGAATGGGTTTAGCTCATAACATTATAGCATTATATAATAAATATAATGAATATAAGCTTATAATAAATAGATGCGTTAGAGTTTGCAAATAACAAACTCTTCTGTAAACCTGAACTTCTACCTAACTGATGTGTTAACCAACTGCTACAAAAGTTTCCAAATTGATTCTCCTTGAGGACTGATTATTGTAGAGCATATAGCTGTCTATTTATTACACAGCATGTTTTTTAACTCATGCTCTTTGTTCTCTTAATTTTCTTATTGCTTCGGCATGCTGGGACTGGTTATTGATCTGAATCTATTTATTTGTAAAGACAGTGGCTGTTTAGGTTGTGTTCTAAAACTTAATAACTTAAAGCACTAACTAGTAGTGGCCTTAGTATTCTATCATTTGAAGTTACTCTGCCTCTTTGAGGTTAAAATACTACCCAAACCTGTTAAGTAAACAATTTAAAACAATATTTGACTTGGGGAACTTGTGTAGTCCTCATTACCTTAGCTGAAACGTTAGCTTCCCCATTTGTATGTGATTTTAAGTCTGACTCTAGTGTTTTTGAAATGTATATCATCTGATATTACTTGATCTTTCTTGTAAGCAGAGGGACTTTTTTTAATGCTGTATCTGGTAAAGCTCAGTCCGTACCTCTCCTCTCATTCGAAATACCATGATAAATTATTTGCTCATAACAGTGTGAATAGTATCAGTAGTTAGTGTGACATGCAGATGCAGGAGATTAAGAATGTATTTATGAACCTTGTTCAAAATGAAGTTTCACTGTGACATAATAGACTTAATGTGGCAGCTACAAATTCTTCCTCTGTGAGATGCCAGATAACTTAAAGGCTGAGTGTCTTCTGAAACTGCTGTGTAAGATGGGACATCCTAAATGAGAATTTTTGAAATGTAAAGTAATGGTCATGGATAGCTGTTGACTGCTTTTATTTCCCTAGAAAATGATGAAAGATAATAACTTGGTGAGACATCTGGATGCATGTGAAACAATGGGTAATGCAACAGCTATTTGCTCAGATAAAACGGGAACATTGACCATGAACAGAATGACAGTGGTCCAAGCCTACATCAATGAAAAACATTACAAAAAAATTCCAGAACCAGAAGCTATTCCAGAAAAAACTATGGCTTACCTCGTGACAGGAATTTCTGTTAATTGTGCTTATACTTCCAAAATACTGGTAAGTGGATTTTTTCATTTGAATCAAGATAACTAAACAACTTCCTCAAAAGATGCAAATTGTCTGGTGGCCACGTGGTAGGCAGTTAAGTGTGAGGCAGAATGCAGTGTAAGGTATTTTGTACCCACTGTAAATTGCTCAAGTGTTCATTTGAGACTAAATTTCAAAAACAGCTTATTTCAGTTAGAACGGATAATTTAGCTTTTGAATTGATAATCCAAAGATACAATCTCAGGAACATAACTTCCTTTAAGTTCACAGTTGTGTCTAAATTTATTTTTATAAGTAGGGCTGTTTACCTTACTTTTAAGAGCATCTTGGCTCGATTTGAGTGCTACTTCAAAGTAAACATGCAAGAGTAGCATAACATTAGCTAGAATGCAATGAGAAAATAAATGCAAGTACAGATGAGGATTTTGATGGATTTTTATTCTGGATACTGTTGTATGAGTTTGTAGGCTTTAGAACTGTAACATCTTTCCTCATACCTTCTTTGAGACTTCCAAAATATTTTGAAATAAAAAGAATAATGGACTGCTACACACTATAAATACTGGGGTCTTTAGCACTTCTCTGTGCATCATTTTCTGTAACTCTAAACATGGATTCTTTGCTGTAGTTATTCCAGTGTGTTGCATAACTTATATTCTTTAAGGCAGTAAAAATAATAATTAGGATTTAGCTTTAAAAAAAATAAAAAAATCATCACTTCAAGATTTAGTAGAAGCCTCCACTACAAATACATTGTAGAGGAATAGCAGTAAAACCCCAGTCCAAAAGCTACTTTTCAGCCAATAAAGATGGTACCTCTGCAAGGATTTCCTCAATAGCAGTACTTGAGGTGGCACATCATGATCACCAGCACTGATTTCTCTGAAACACTACTACTGAGTTACAGTACATGAAGAGATTCACAGTCTATTTTCTGAAGAACTTTTTATGGGGGGGGGGGGGGAAAGTACCTCCACGTAAACTGACCAGGTCCCTTACTACTACAGTTTTGATCAAATTGCATCCAGTGCACTCAGAATTAATGTGTTTTACAGAATCTCAGAGGGCTGAAAGGGACCTCTTGAGATCCACTGGTCCACCCCCCACTGCTCAAGGCAGGGTCAGCCAGAGCACTTTGCTCAGGGCTACGTCCAGGCAGGTCTTAAGAATCTCAAAGGATGGAGACTCTGCAACTTGTGGGCAACCTACCTGGTCAAGTATTTGACCACGCTTACAGTAAAAAGGTGTTTCCTTATGTTCAAATGGAATGGTAAGAGCATCAGTTTTTATCCACTGCTGCTTGTCCTCTCACTGGGCACCACTAGAAGTGTGGCTTGGCAGTCTGTACCATTGCTCCACCGCCTGCCCCGTTCGGGCATTTAATACGTACTGCTAAGTTTCTCCCCCAGAGCCTTCTCTTCTCCGGGCTGCCCAGTCCCAGCCTTCTCGGCCTCTCCTCATATGTCAGCATCTCCAGTCCCTTTAGCACCTTTGTGGCCCATGGCTGGACATGCTCCTGGATGCCCGTGTCTCTTGTACTGGGGAGCCCAGAACTGGACATCTTAAACTGCACATTGCAGTGAACGTTTTGAAAGTGTGAATATTCAGTACAGCCCTCTTCCAGCTCTAAATGTTGAAAACGGATCACTGACTTATGATTAATATAGTTCAGTTGTAGCTGCTTGAGGCATGTCAGGCTGAGTTAAGTGCTTCTGCCTTTTTTGCTACAAACTACACTGCAGGGTTATAGCTCTGTAAGCTCAGAAAAATCTTGAGAAATGCTCCTTTACTTATAGCACTAGTATGTGTATATTCCACATTGCTGAGATAAGAAACTTGTTCTGGTATTAAAGGGTTGGAAACTTGTTTCTGAACTCTTTCCAGTTAAATAGGCCATGGCCTGGAAAACGGAACTTGTAGTGAGGCTTAAGAAGCTTAAAGACTTAGTTTGTTCAGCAGAAGGCTAACAGGTGATGTGATCATAGTCTAAGTCATTGAGGAAGAGTTATTACAGGAGAGGATACTTTAATTTAGCAGAAATAATGCCATTTAGCTTGCTTAAATCAGTTCATTTAAACTTACCTGTACTTTTAAAACGCAAAATAATTATTCAGGGACTGCACTCAATTGGTCGGATGAATATTTCAAACAATGGAAAATGCCTTTTAGAAAGGTCATGTTCGGATTTGATACAACTTACTGGGTGATTTTTGAGTCTGAGAAGGCAACCAAAAGATCCTAAACAGGTACAGAAGTTGTTACTTTACAAAAGCCAGCAGTATGACTTTGGCTCATGACTCATAGGAATTTGTAGAGTAATCATTGCGAAAGTGAAAATTCCCTATCCCGGAGCTAAGCGTGGCCTTAGAGGTGTTCCCTGTTTTCTAAATGCTGTACTTCAGTGGTTCGTAAGTTAACCTCCTAATCAGTGAAGGTTCTTGTTCTTCTTGCAGCCTCCTGAAAAAGAAGGTGGTCTACCACGTCATGTTGGAAATAAAACTGAATGTGCCTTGCTGGGATTGCTCTTGGATTTAAAACGTGATTATCAGGATGTAAGAAATGAGATACCAGAAGAGGATTTGTACAAAGTGTACACCTTCAACTCTGTTAGAAAATCTATGAGTACCGTGCTAAAAAACTCTGATGGCAGTTTCCGGATATTCAGTAAAGGTGCCTCTGAGATAGTTCTTAAAAAGTAAGAACAATTACTATTGTAATTCAGCACTTAAATTTGGCTAAATGTTGCGATAGGTGAGAAGACGAGTGCTAAACAACATTGTGCCACAGTCCGTGAAATGTTTCTGTCGCCCTTTCGAGAGCAGCAGTGCTACACCCTTGTGATGCAGCCAGCTTCCCAGCTTGCCTCCCACTATTGTTTGCCTTTCTAGAGTAAGATGGACAATTAACATTTCAGTTTCTTTAATTCTCACTCCCCAGCCCCGTACCCCAAAAAGAGCTGCTTGTGATTAATTTGAACTTGCAAACTCTGCTCTGATACAGGAAAGCATCTATGAATGGATCTATTCTCTAGTTAAGCTCTTTGATGGTTTAGGTGTGGTTGGTCAAAATGCACACCCATCTTCCAGTAATGTCCCAACAGGTGATATGCCTAAATGATATGCCGGGAAAGACCTGCCTTTGACAAGTGATTACTTTTTAACTTCAAAAGACTGTGCAGGTTGGTGTCCAAGCTGATCAGGAGGTTGAACTTGGCCCATGGAGAAACTTGAGGGGTTTTAATGTGACAAAGGAAATTGCTTCCTTATCCACCTGCCCATCTATAGAGGATTGACTAGAATGAGATTAGACCATAAGCAGGAGATTAGCCACCACTGGGACAAACCTTTAGGTGTAAAGGCGGCCGTGGTAACTCCTAACTAGGTGAGGAGGGAAGTCAAGCATGTATGTGTCATGTTCTCTAGGAACAGCAGTGGTAGCCAGCCTGGTTTTGGTTCTAAGGTCAGACTATTTCTAGTCTGGGTAGTGCGTAGATAACGTTCATCAGTTCAGTTTACCTTTTTGCTTGCTACTAGCCCCCCAAATCATTACCTAGGAAAGTACTAATGCAATAAAGAAAAAAAGATGAAACCTTCCTTCTCCTGAATTTAGTGCTGACAGCAAAAGGTCAGTTGTTAAAGGACTCTTGTTCCTTTTGATACAGAACTTGGATTTAGATGTGATTTTTTTTTTTTCAGAGCTAGATTTTTAGCCAAGTGTCGTCAGTGAACTTTTACCTTCAGAAGTATCATGTACCTTATTGTCTTATTGAGCAATTGAACTGTAGAAGTTGCTGGAACTCATTCAGCCCAGACTCATGTGGTTCACTTGGCTTCATAACTGAGATAAGAAAATAAATAATAAAGGCATTTGGCAAAGAACAAGAAAGCCTAGACTGATTTGGATACTACAGGAATAGTTGTAATTCCAAAACTATCTCAGAGTATGCACCGACTAGGAAAAAGTCTCAGCATCATCAGCCACTTTCTTTACACAGTACCTATGCAGAGCCAGAAATTAATCTCAGAGCCTGTAACCTGTTTTGCCAATTGTGCTGCTCAGTCTTTATTGTAACACGTGTGACTATTATTGAGCACTGAAAGCTTAAACATGAATATTTATGACACAAACGAGTCACTAATAAGTATAGAAGAAATGCAGCAATTATTTTCAAGCAGAGTAGCTTTATTCTTCTTTCCTTACCATGAAGTCAAATGTTTGAAGTGAGTTTCAATGAAATTTTTACATAAAGCTTACAAGCTGCCATCTTGGAATGCTTTGAATTTGTCACAAGCCCTATGATTGCAGGTAACACAAGATATCCTTGGTGGCTGCTGACATTTGAAAAGATAACCAAAATCAGGAAATTCATATAGACTTCAAATTTCAGCTGTGACGAATACTATGAAGCTTTAAGGGACTGCTTCATTTTCATTTCCTGGCTGAGGTGGAAACTTTTTTACATGTAGTGCAACTGGGAATTCCCTAAACCCTTGGACTAAACACTTAAATGTAGCAGTAGTCATCTCAGCAGATCTGACAGGTCTGAACTTGATATTTTAAAGAGTCATAAATTCTTATATTTTCTTCAGTGCCACATAAGTACAAATTTGTAAAACAAATGCTTATGGCATTGCTTTACAGCAAAACTTTGCTAAGGACACAGATGAACAAGACGAAATTTATTGTTCAAAATTTTTGTTAGCATTAATGGCAATGCTAATTAATGGCATCAATATTTGTTAATTACGTATGCTGTCTAGCAAAGCCGTGGCATCTTTGGCATGAAGAAACATAACTAAAAGAGCATGTGTTGCAATGCTAGAGTACATAGTGTTGAATCTAGTCTCTTATACAAACATTTCAATCTGATTTAAGTATTTGTTTTTAATTTAATACTTTGCATTAAGACCTCTGTTGCTCTCTGAATTTTCTGCACTTAGATTGGGG
>JANZLQ010000065.1:11064842-11083982 GCA_026212715.1 Elanus axillaris | reverse complement strand
ACTTAGATTGGGGCGGGGGGTGGGGTGGGGGATGGATGACAAACCTTACTACTTTTAAGTGTAGCAGTACCAGCATTTGCTTTTAGTGCTGTAAGTTGCAGCTGTTTAAGCACAACATGCACATTCTGGAAGCATACTGTACTTCTGAGACTTGTATAACTTAACAAGGTGGGATTATTTTGTTGAACTTGAAACTGGACTGACTCAACCAGCACAGACACCAGTCTGTTTACATACAGTGGAGAAATGGATGCTTCTAGAAGGTAACTAATGTTTGTGTCCTAAATTCATTTGGCATTATGTTCATCCTAGGATGACTGGCTCAGTTAACTTTCTACAGCTAGTATGTTTTGCAATCAGGAAGAGGTTAAGTGTATATGGAGGAGATTACCTTAGAGGTGCCGCTACTGGCTTTTTTTGCATGTGTGGGTCTAGTGAAAAGAAAGCTTGTGGCAACTTACTGGATTTGACTAATAAGCCATTGAATGGGCTGAACTTCTGGTTAAAATTTGATAACTCTTTAAACTTTCATTTTCAGGTGCTTCAAAATACTGAGTGCTAATGGAGAACCAAAGGTATTTCGACCTAGGGACCGCGATGATATCGTGAAAACTGTAATTGAACCAATGGCTTCAGAAGGGCTCAGAACCATCTGCTTGGCATTCAGAGACTTCCCAGCAGGAGAACCTGAGCCGGAATGGGACAATGAAAATGATATTGTTACTGGTCTGACGTGCATTGCTGTTGTTGGGATTGAAGATCCTGTGAGACCTGAGGTAGGGTCGCTGACTAAACTGCGGCGATTGATTCCTGTTATTGTTTGTCATGCGGAGAGTGCAAGAAACCGAATTGCTATTGTATGTCTTAAGCATAGTTGATAAATGAAAATCTAATTGATTTGGGGGAGAGTTAATGGCGCTATAAAAGCAGATTAAAACTTCTTAATGTCACTTATGCTGTGTTACTGAAGCTCTGTACAAACTAATGACTTAAGGCGCTTACTGTGCAGGGTCTCAGTAGATGGAACTTGTCATTTTTTTTTTACTACTTGGAATATTAGGAGTATTGTTTGGGATAATATTAGCCATTGTGCTTGTTGCCAGCTTCTCATGGGGAATGATGGAGAGGAGGGTTTGTCACCTGAGCACTGAGGTAAGGAGTCCAGCTTGCGATTGAGGTCTAAGGAGGGTGGGTTTTTTTAATAGTGAAAGCTTTTACGGCACATGTAAGTGGAATTCCAGTCTGATCTGCACTATCATCACTTCACACTAGAAGTCATGAGTGTAGTAGTAGAGTGTGAGCTGTAGTTTATTTCACATAATCATAAATGAAAAGCCAGTACTCAGTACCTTTGAATACTACAGGATTTTTGCGGTATTTTTGAATACTGCAGTATTTGAAAAATTAAGCAGGGGGATGGCGGGACACGCACAGACATGACTCAGCAGCAACAAAACCCCTTTGCCAGAATTGCCGTGTGTGTGTTTTGCAGGAAAAGTGTAGTAAGTTACTTATTTTTTAAAAACTGTTCCATAACAACAGTTCTGAGGTGTGTGTTTGTTTGTATTTTTCCAGGTACCTGATGCAATAAAAAAGTGTCAACGTGCAGGCATAACTGTACGTATGGTCACTGGTGATAACATTAACACTGCTCGTGCTATTGCATTAAAATGCGGTATTCTGAATCCTGGTGAAGACTTCCTGTGTTTAGAGGGCAAAGACTTCAACAGGAGAATACGCAATGAAAAAGGAGAGGTAAGCATACTGACTATGTAAAGTAGATCAGCAGATATTCTAGGTCTCCTAACTGTAAAATATAACCAGTGCTCTTTCTGCAGATAGAGCAAGAGCGAATAGATAAAATTTGGCCAAAGCTTCGTGTTCTTGCAAGATCTTCTCCCACTGACAAACACACTCTAGTAAAAGGTAAGTAAAAACTACCTTAGCTTCTAAGTAAAGCTAGATTTTTTTTTTTTTCCTGCTGCTAAGGAAAAAACCTGGGACTGAGCTATGGGCAACGCCTATGAGGGTGTCTTAATTTGCCAACTGATTGTTTTCTTCAGCTTGAGAAATGGAGCCAACTAGAACTATCTGTTGTGGTTTGTGGGGTGGTGGTTTTTGGTTTGGTTTGCTGTTTTAATTATTTTTTATGACTGAGGAAGACAAGAACTGGGTTTCTCTTTCAGGTTTAATCTGTGCTGTGTTGTCAATTTTGACCTGTAACACAGAGATGTCATTTTATTTTAGGTATAATTGACAGCACTGTATTTGAACAGAGGCAAGTTGTAGCTGTAACTGGTGATGGTACCAATGATGGTCCAGCTCTGAAGAAGGCAGATGTTGGATTTGCTATGGTATGATTTTTTTTCTTTTATCTTCAGTATTTGCGAGACCTATTTGGATAAAATAACTTATCACTTAAGAATATTAAACAACCATGCTTGTTTCATGAGCCTAATATACAACTAAGTTAATGGAGTCAACATCTCTCGCACTTAATACTACTTACTTTTTTGTCCTTCCTCAGTCTTCCAACTTAATCATGTTTTTATTCAATGGAAAATGTCCTTGTGGCATTTCCCATTGAATAGAACTTAAACACAGATCCCCAGTCACTTTCACATCAAAACCTTTTTACACAAAGGCTTGTTGCAAAATGTAGGAACAGATTTACTGATACTGAAGATTTCTGAAGTGAGATCTGTTCAACATAAGGCAAAATGACTTTAGGTGGTAAATAGCATGCTATGTTGACTTTGAGTAAAGCTTATATGCAATATGGAATGAGCTTGTTCATCTGTTTTCCATGCATAGGAACAGGGAGACTATGAGAGAGACTGCCAGTGGATGCTTAAAATGGCTTTGGAGGCTATACTATGAGATACGTCTAGTACAACTGAAGTAACGGCATTTTATGACAATCTAGGATCTGCATTTGTCTGGCTGGTTCCTTAGCTTACGTGGCATTCTCAATTTAAATTCTCAACTACCCTTTCAGATAGTTAGTTAGCCAAACCAAGTCTTGGCTTTAAGTGCTAATACTAGACAGACTCATGCCTTAAGTATGTAGGTTTCAGCTTTTTTCTGTCTCTTTCAAAACACTCAAATTCCTCAAGATTCTTCCTCAGCTTTAAGCTGAAAAGGTACAGTTTGGTGCTAAGCATTTGAAAGAAAGGGGGAAAAAAAAGTGAAGACCACACTCCTCCTACACCACATGCAGATGCGCTGACTCAGATGCTAATCTTGAAAGAAAAATGGGAAGAGCTTTCGTCATTCTCAAGAAGCATTTTCCAAAAGCATAACTTATAAATTTGACAGCTACACATGAAATATTCTCTAGACTGTAACAGTCTTGTTTTAACAAGTATCTGTTTTCTGCTGTTGTATAGCTGCTGTAGTTGGTGTTATCAGGGGCAGATTTATTTTCATCTTCCAGAAGTTAAATGTTTCCTGAAGTTGCTGTCTATGTTCATCTGTGTAAGAAACTAATTCCTTTAACTTCTTATCTAAATATCACTTAAAATATACCACCTACTATGTGATATTTAAAGGTACCTTTTAAGGTATACACATACTGTGCAGGTGACTCATTTCCTTGGCAAAATAATATATCAAGAATAAGGATCATTAAATTTGCTCTTGAGTTACTGTTTTTGAAATGCTGAAAGCAAAAGAATTATCCTTGAAGTAGGTATTACACAGAACTCAGATTGTTTGGATACTGTAGGAGACTACAGGAGCGTAAAACTTACAAATGTCATATTGCATTGCAATGTCATATGCAGTGACACTCATATTCTACTGTTCAATGCCAGTGCTCTTCTGCAAAAGGTTTTGTAATGTGTATCATTGTACTGTTATGAACACATGCATTGCGCTGCTGGAGGTATCCATATAGCAAACTCATTAGTATGTGGACTGAACTGTAGTACTGCACCATCTGGTGGCATTGAACAGGGTTCAGTAACATTGCTGTGGGAGAACTTACACAGTCTATTGTCTTCACTGAGGATTTTTATTAAGGCCCTTAAAATAAAGGCAACATAACCTGTTGTTGTTGTTTATATTTTTCCCGTGCTTGAGTAAAACTTGCAAGCAAAACTTGATTTGGTAGGACTTCAGGTGCTTTCATTAAAACAGTCCTTCAGGCATGGTACATCAAAGTGATTGCTGACCAAGGATATACTAACAGCTACTGTTACATAAGTCAGTGCATCCTGTTATATTTCATAGTGGTTTTCTTCTTCTACCAGGGTATTGCTGGAACAGACGTAGCTAAAGAAGCTTCTGATATTATCCTTACAGACGACAACTTCACAAGTATTGTTAAAGCAGTCATGTGGGGACGAAATGTGTATGACAGCATCTCCAAATTTCTTCAGTTCCAGCTTACTGTCAATGTAGTAGCAGTAATTGTTGCTTTTACAGGAGCATGCATAACACAAGTACGTACTGGTGGGGGATTGTTTCAGCTAATAAAGGTTGAAAATGTCATGACTGATTAACTCTTGAATTCGAACTTTCAGTTAAATACTAGTCCAAAGAACATAATGCTCTTCAGAACATGTCCATGTTGTGTAATAAATGCCTTTAATAGCTGCAGTTTGTTCGCTTATGTTGGAGTGTTTATGTATCTATCTTCATAGGATTCTCCGCTTAAAGCTGTGCAGATGCTGTGGGTAAATCTCATAATGGACACGTTAGCTTCTCTTGCCCTGGCAACAGAACCACCCACTGAAGCTCTTCTGTTGCGAAAGCCTTATGGTAGAAACAAACCTTTGATTTCTCGTACAATGATGAAGAACATTTTGGGTCATGCATTCTACCAACTCGTAGTGGTCTTCACACTTCTGTTTGCTGGTAAGAACACTAAGGCTTTACAAAGTTTTTCTAAATGTTGTACAGAGCTGTGATCTTAAAACTAGTTTTTTGTTGTAGCGTGTGTGTAAAGACACCAATTAAGCTTCTGATAAATGCCTTTTATGCACAGGTGAGAGAATTTTTGATATCGATAGTGGAAGAAATGCACCTCTGCATGCTCCTCCTTCAGAGCATTATACTATTGTATTTAACACGTTTGTGATGATGCAGCTTTTTAATGAAATCAATGCCCGAAAAATTCATGGTGAAAGAAATGTTTTTGAAGGAATCTTTAACAACGCTATCTTCTGTTCTATTGTTCTGGGGACATTTGTTGTGCAGGTAAGTAAATTCCTGGAGGGTGGGGGGAAAATGCACTTAGTTCCACTGATGTACTGCTTACCTTGGAAATGCTAATCAGCTAGTGCCAGCCATTTCATTCCTGCAATGTGGAAAAACCTTCAGTGTCAAACGCTCTAAATCACTTGGAAGTGCTGCTTGGCAGGGTTTTCGGGTAAGACCTCTTTGAAATTGGTAAAATTGGAATGTAGAAGTACTTGTATCTACTTTTGAATTTTCTAGTCTTCAATTTGATCGTAGTGTTCTAGTCTCATAATAAAATGTGCAGAAGTTGTATGTCCCATCACACAACCCCCTGTGTGTGTTACAATGTCTCATCTTCTTAATGAGATTAGAACATGAATAAGCTTTAGAAATTTAAGTATGAGGTTTTATATTCCCAATGCAGAGACCAGTTAGTTGTATTGGTACATATTTTAAAGTTATCTACTGGTTTAGGTGAAAAACCCATGTCTAGGAACCTTCTGTTGATGCTTCTAGGCAGATTTGTAAAAGCTAGTTAGTTACCTCAGTATATGCTAACAAATGAAGTGAAACTATCTGAAACGGATTGGGCTAACAAACTGGTGTTGAGAAACACCGAGTCAAAATTTAATCTAAAGGAAATGTGAAACTTTTTCTTCTAAACCCTTCTAAATGGCCTTGGTTCTAATTCATCACAAAAAAAATAACTGACAAATCAGCATACTACTTTTTTTTCAGAACTCTTTCATTTTGACTTAAGTTATTTTGGACTTAAGATATAACCTACGCCTTAAGCTTCTACTCAGACACGGGATTCCATGAAGTTGACCACATTCATAGCAGTTCAAGCAATCCAAATGTATGCACCTCTGCTTCACATAAAGTTAGTTCACTTATTCTCCCAGGGTTATGGGTTTTTTTAAATGACACTTCTTCAGAAGCTACTGTTATTTTTAGGGTTACATATGCAGCAGACTGACTGTTGTTGTGCAACTAAACCAAATATGTAGAAATTACTCCTGACTGCAACTGTATTCCCTTTACAAACCTGGTGGACTGAATGCCTTCCCAAATAAGTAACTCCCGAGTTGTCATCTCAGTGTTCTATTCTGTGTTAATAAAAGAAGATACTCTTGGGCTTTTCAGCTGTCAGGTGCCCTACTTAATGGTCAAGACTGTCTCCTTTTCACGCCTGCCCTGCTACTTGAATTGTTGATACTACAGGGCAGACTTTCATGCATATAATTCCTATGCAGAGGGATATGTTGCTCATTAGGGCCTGTACAGCTTGTTGTAATAGGTAAGTCAGTAGGAGCTCATTTAATTCAGTTTTAAGATCTCTGCCTCCTCCCCACAAGACTTACGACATAGGTGTCACACTGGGATGATTTAAAGCCTTGACATTTAACAGTGATGGGGTACATGGTAATATTCTGTTGAATTATTTCTGAAATGTTTCATGTCTTGTGGATCTATGACTTCTCTTAATAGAAGTTGATTAATAAACTTTGTTCTGAGATGGGTGTTCATATGATAAATAATCACTGTAAATTTAGAGCATCAAATACACGCTGTAATTGTGAAATGAAGGGAAAGAACTGCAAGCAAACTGAAGTATCCATCAGGTTTTTGCGAGTGTGACATTTGAAGACTAAATAGGTAGTTCTTGAAATGCTGAAAGCTATAAGAAGATGGCTTAGTCTCAGAAACTTGCTCAAACTGCTGAGACAGTGGAAGTGATGGGAAATACTATGTTCTAATGCAGAGTTGTCTGTAGTGATCTTGAAGCATTAGGGAGTTTTCTAATTTTCTAAAACAGATCACTGGTACATGTTTAATGATGTTGCTCTTCACAGATAATTATTGTGCAGTTTGGTGGGAAGCCTTTCAGTTGCTCAGAACTCTCGATTGAACAGTGGCTGTGGTCCATTTTCCTGGGCATGGGAACACTACTCTGGGGCCAGGTAAACTAGCTTTTTCAAAATGCTAAATATCTACTTGCATTAGAATACTTTACACAGAAAATGCAAATACACTATCTTTAGCATTCAGATCTTTCAAGTGGAGTCTACTTATATATGGAGATTAACAGTAGGTACTGATTAGAATTGACTAGTTCAATAGCTAGAAAGTCCTTAGTTGGATATTCCTTACTCTGACTTGGTCAATTAGTTACATTTCATAACTAGATGCTATGGCTGGTTTATGTTTAGTAACTCTTGCCTAGAAGCAGCCATAGTTGCCTTTTAAATATGAAATTATCTTTAGCCAGATAGTACTAGAAGAAGTTCTGTAAGAATACGGATGTGATGAACATGTTAATGTTGAAATATAATTACCTTAGTGTTGAATGGTTTTCTTGAAAAATCAGAATTGTTAAAATTGGTAGTATTTTCTTGATTTAAAAACTTCCTGGAGTAGCAAGAAATGCAGCAAACCTCAAAACAACTTGTCTCTTTAATCTTCATTTGCATAATTATGAAATAATTGGAAAGCTTTCCCACCTATTGAGCTACTGCATTTTAATTTTTATTCCCCCCTGCCCCCCTTTAAGGTTTCAATACTATTGCCTGCACAACAGCACTTGTAAGCAGCAAGCTTATTTACGTGAAACTCTAGGGCTATGAAAATTTCCATTATTTAATGACATAGTTGTCTAAACTTTTCATACCACATGAAGAGTTTTCGCTTGCAGTTTCTTTCCTTCTGCTTTGTAAAAGACACTTCAGGTTTCAGTATGAAATTGGTAGGGTGAATGTCAGTTGTAAATACATACATAGATGCATATTCTAAAAGTGGGTATAAGCTTTTTAATAAGGTTCTCTGGCAAATTAATTATTTAAAAAAAAACAAATAGAGTCACTCTAAGGTTGGAAGTAGCCTAGAAGAGAATCGAGATGGCTTGAAATACCTTTGACCCAAAGTGTCTTGCAAGGGCAAAGCTTCCCTGCTGCAGTTCATGCTGCTTTAGCATCTCATTAAAGTCAAAGAGTTTTGGACTTTCTGAGAATAGTAGAAACTGAAGTGTGATCTGGGAGCATTCCTGGTAGCAATTTCAGCATAAAGGGCTGTTTATCTTGCTTTTGGAGCAGTCTTTTTCCTCTGCAGCTGCTGAAGTGGTCTTCTAGGTTTGTGATGATCAAGGAAAGCAGTCTTGGAACTGATCTGGATCTGCTATACGGGACGTATCAAAAGATGACTCCCCTTAACTACATAGTTCACCAGAATAGCCCTGAAGGTGGGGATGAAAAGGAAAGCTGGAACAGCCATATGTAGCTTTTGTTTAGTTCAAGGTAGATGAAGTACTGTACAGCAAGTAGCAAAGTAACAGTCCGGGATGAGGGTTTTGGAAACATCACTCGTCTCACAAACGGATTGATACATTCCAGGTCACAAAAGAATGCATGTCTGTTCTGTACTACTGAATTAACTGTGGCTGCTTTAATTAAATGATGTAGTTCTCGCTTGAGGTAATACATCATGCTCATCAAACTGATGGAGCTCTGGAAGCACAGTCTACAGAATGAATGGCTCTTGCAGCTTCGGTACTGCTCCTTCCTGGCATAGTCAAGTAAACTATAAGTGGAATTCTTTTTCCCTGGCAAGGGTGTTTTGTTTTCTAGGTTTGTAGTCCAAGTTTAATTTCCACACCTCAGGTAGGGTGGTAAGGTTATTCACAGCTTTGCAGCTATTCAGCTGGAGCGATTGCTCTACGTTGATGCACTCATCCCATTTACATAATTATTTTTTCAACTTTGCTATTCATATGCAGGATATTAAGTTAAGCATTAAGCCTGGTATTACCTTTTTTTTTTTTTAAAAAAAGAATAATCCTGATTTATATTTTTCATTCACCGTTAGTTGATTTCAACAATTCCAACCAGCCGCCTGAAATTCCTTAAAGAAGCTGGTCATGGAACACAAAAGGAAGAGATTCCTGAAGAAGAACTAGCAGAAGACGTAGAGGAGATTGATCACGCTGAGAGAGAATTACGTCGTGGTCAGATCTTGTGGTTTAGGGGCCTAAACAGGATACAAACTCAGGTATGGTCTTGGAAAAGGTAGGATGTAGTGGGTGTTATGAGGGAAATCTCTCCATCTCCAGTCCTTTGATGAAGGTGGCAGTTCTAACTGGTGTGACTGAGGCTGTCAGAAGGGGGTATGGATGGATGGAAGTGTAATCCCTCAGGGTCCTCTGTTTTCTTCAGCTCTAAATGCAAGCAACTCTTGCCTGTGTATCTGCTCTATAAAAAAAAAGTGCCTTTTTTTCTTTACTTTTTGTGTGTTGTAGATGGGATGGTCCTTTCTCTTGTTCTCTCTCTCTCTTGCTGAGCAAGCTGTCACAATCTCTGATTCCTTGCAGATGGATGTAGTGAATGCTTTCCAGAGTGGAAGTACCATTCAGGGGGCTCTAAGGCGGCAACCCTCCATCGCCAGCCAGCACCATGATGTAACAAATATTTCTACCCCTACACATGTAGTGTTTTCCTCTACTACTGCTTCTACTACTGTGGGGTGTGAGTGTGTGTTCCTAAAGTGCATGAAATTAACATTTCCTAATTCACGTACCTAACGTTTCTCATTTTCTCCTTAGTACTTAAAATCATCGTTCAGGCTTTTATAGAGCTCTTCCACAAAGTGGAGTCCTCAAGACTTTTTTTTCTTAGAGGGCTGAGAACAGGTGGAACAGTTTCAACAAAAGACCTTAATGTGAAAGCTGTGAGCCTGCACATCCTGTGCCTTCATCCATTCGTGTACAGAGGGATGTTTAAGATAAAACGGGAAAACTGTTGTAAATTTTCGAGTATATGCCTCTTAGGGTGACTTACACTGAATAAGTGAATTATCTGTATATCATGGACCCAGGTCAACAAAAACAGATGTCCTGCACTGCAGCACAAATGATACTTAAGGTAAACACGCTGATGGGGAAGCAAATGGTACGTTAAAAATATGAATGTAGTTAGAACATGGAGCACTAAACGCATTTTCTTTGTAGCCTGTAAGGAACTTCTGAATCTCGGCTTTGGTTGGACCTTTTTTACTGAATAACACAACTTTCTCAACATCAGGATTCAGGTGGCGAAACAAGGCTTCTAAAACGCGTACAAGTCAGAAGAAATATTCAATTAGCTAATATAAAAAGGAAAAAAAGGTTTAAGCATTGAATGGTGAAACTTTCATTCAAATCTGAAAGGGTTTTTTTCCTCTCTAGGTTCTTCTGGCAGCAGTTCATAAGCCATCAGTGAAAGTAAAATTTGTCTCACCTTAATTCTGCCCTTCTTATATATTGTGCTCTCTAAGTGGCATTTCAGTTTCAGCCTTCCTCTCTGTAGAGGCTAGAGACTTAATCACTCATGTATGTAGGCTTAAACTCTGGACCCTGGAGATGCATAACAGTTGTAGTTGAATACTGATAGCTAATATCTATTGTTGAAAGAGTTTTCCATCTTAATTATATATTACATGTTTAACTTCCTTCTCTAACTTCCTAGAGACTGGTTAAATAATTGCTTTTTAAAATAACTCTGAGAGGGCTTCTTTTCCCCCCGCTGCTTTTTGAACTTTCAGATTACCAGATGGATGAAGACCCTTAATTTCAGGAGCTGTCTTAAATGAAACATTCTCTTCTGATTTTTTTTTTTTTTGGCTTGGCCCGAATTCCTGTATGAGCTTGCACAAGTATTTACCCTGTACTTGTTCTCCATTGGCGAGACAGATACTTCCCTCCCTTGCAGTAGTATTGAGAAGCTCGGCTCACAAATTTGCGTGCCTCAAGAACAAGAAATGAAAAGTAGATTTAACAGTAAGGATGCACAGGACTGGATCTCCTAGTTAAAATGCTAATTAGTAACCTGTATCCCTAACTACACTCAAGAACATTAATTAGACATTCAGAATTCTCTGGAGAGCAACTTCATGCCATGCTGCCATTTGAGCAGAATTAATGGGCACTGCAGCATCTCATGGCATCAAATGACCAATGCAGACATGGAGCTACAATAGCAGAGAACTAGTTTTTGATCCTCACCAAGTAGTACAGCCTTCTGCTACACCCTCCAGGAGAACAACTTTTGATAACCAATACGTATTAATGGGAAGCAGATGTGTTATTTCATTGTGTGTCTCTTTCAGAGCCGTTTGTTGGAAAATAGTTCAGCTGTTCCTATGAAGTGAGGTTACAACTCTTAAGCAGCCATCTGGTTAGGAGGATTTGGAGTGCTTACTGCATTCCTTGCTATTCTGGTACTAATATGAGGAAGGCCTGTTGACAGTATAAATTACACATAACAAATTGTCTTGTTTGCTCCTCACTTATGCAATTTATTTATAGTTACCTCTCTTGTCTAATTATCCTGAGTAGTTGAAAATAAAGCCATCAAAACACTAGATTTTCCCTTTTTTGAGTATAACTTAAAATGCTGATAGTCTGATTTCTGCCTTTATGGCTGGACTCTTTGAGGGTCCTGGGTTCATAGGAGTGTCTAGACTACTTGTTTAGTATGCATTCTGCATGGGAATCAAGCCTTTATTGTGGGTATGCTTATATTCCTATGATAATTACAGCTGTCCTGTTAAGCCAAAAATTGTTTTCCATTACTGCTTATGTTCTAACTCACCATCTGTAAGCAATGAAAAACCAGTCCCACGAGGCAGTCATATTCCATTTTGCCACATAAATCAGTGGCACAGTGGGATGCAACATGCCGAATAAAGGCATTGCAAACTTTCAGTCTGGCATTGTCACCACTGATTTTCTTGGTAAGTGCCAAGACAGTTTATGCAGCTTGCTGGACTTGTTTAAAGCTCATGTAACATGCCAAGTCCCTAATAGCGTGCTCAAATTTTTTCATGTGGTGAACAGTAAAGTACTAGCTGCTGTTGTAATCTTTTACTTCTCAAGCACATTCACGCTCTTCCCTGCCCTCCCTTTATTGGTGGTCGTGTCCTCCCCCTTGCGTGTGTGTCCCCCCACTCCCCCTGTTTCTATGGTTAATGGGGTGTAGCTGAGTACCTGTAGTATGAAAATGGGGACATGACAGCTTTTGAGTAAAAATCTTTGTGCACGTGCTCTGAGGGGGTAGGGCTGGGGGAACAATGCTCTTCCTAGAGGTCAGGGAACGCAGTCAGGGCTTTACCATGTGCAGTGGTTCTGTGGGAACAAATCTGATAATGCGCTGCTTTTGGGGAGCCCTTCTCTGTGTTTACAGTGAGGTGGTTCGGTATATTTTAGCCATTTTGAAGTCTGTGCTCTTGATTTGCTTGACCTTCCAGCTTCATTCCTTCACCTGGAAGTCCCTTTATTTTTTACTATCAAGGAACTCTACAGAAGCACTAGTCATGACTTATTTCTCAGCTTGAAACTGAGTAAGCTCCTGTTTACTACAGAGTTGCTCTGCTACTTAGTACACAGCAGAGGAGCTTTGGGATTGAAATGGCTTTGCTGGAGACTTACTCAGGGTAGAGATGTTGAGATCTGAACAGGGACCTAACAGAAATGGGAAACTGTCTTGACAGAAGTGTTGGACAAAGGGGTCGCTTACTTCTGCGTAGCCTAATTTGTTCTATCAGTTCAGGACCAAATCCTGAATTTGTGTGGTTGATCAGGGAAATGTGTGGGGCATGGGAGGAGAAAGGGGTATGGGTGGGTGGTTTCATCATTCAAATTACAACTTGGACAGCTTGAATTCAAGTCAACCTGGACATGCACAACTTGCAAAAGGAAGCTGTACTTTATTCTATCTAATTTCACTCTGAAACGTTTGTTTATGAATTCTATAAACTTAGCTTTCTGGTTTGAAAAATGTTAGTTAAACAATGAAAGGACTTGAAATATTACTCAGCCTGGGAATTTTGTCCATGAATTCAATGTAAATTGAAGACTCGAGCAAAGGCTGATCACCTGCTTTTCTCCTACTTTGTGCTACTTGAATAGACTCTTCAAAGTTACAACCTGTTGTGGCTACTTAATTGTACAATACAGTATTAAATTTCTTAGCTCTGGTCTTGAGTTTCCAAAGCACTATTCAGTAAGGAACTTTCTCTAGTGTGGTAAATGGGTATATACTCGAATATTTACAGCTGTTACAGTGGTATCCTTTTTTGCATGACTCTTTGTAAATGTCCGGTCATTGTGACATTGGCTTACACTTGCTTGGCTTTTTCATAGTCAGTTGACATCCTAATTCCTAGCATGAGAATTAGTAAACCTTTTATCCTCTAACTTATTTTCAGCCTCTCCCCTCCTTCCCCCACCCCCCACCTCACCCAAGTATTCAATAAAACCCTCACTGAGATTTATTTAGTACGTGAATAAGTAAATAGTTGTTGGCCTCACTTCTGAAAAATGCTTAGCCCGTTAAATAATCGAACAATTCTAGTGCCACGTCTGAATTTTTAGGCCCTTCAGCTTTTTGCAGTACTTTTACAATTTTTATTCCTACTGTGTAGACTGGCAGTGCTCTACTGAAACGCTCTTCATTTTTTACAGTTTATTGCAAGTTCCACTGCATCACATACAAATTCGATTCACTCATGTCTAGCTGTTTGTGGATTCAAACTCATAAGAACCATGCCATTACCAGTAAACCTGCAGCATTTTAACAACCTTTTTTCTTTGTTTACAGATCCGAGTGGTGAATGCATTTCGTAGCTCTTTGTACGAGGGGCTAGAGAAACCTGAGACACGAAGTTCAATTCACAATTTTATGACGCATCCTGAGTTTAGAATAGAAGACTCCGAGCCTCATATTCCCCTTATTGATGATACTGATGCTGAAGATGATGCTCCAACAAAACGCAACTCTACTCCCCCACCCTCTCCCAATAAAAATAACAATGCGGTTGACAGTGGAATTCACCTTACAACAGACATGAACAAGTCTGCTACCTCTTCATCCCCAGGGAGCCCGCTACATAGTTTGGAAACATCACTCTGATTGTAAGCTGAATGTTAACACACTAGCTGCATTGTAAAGAAATTGAAACTGGGTCTCTTCACACATTATGATGGACAAGATGATATTCTTGTCTTGGACTTCAACAGAAGACACACTTGTACGAATGTAGATTTATTTTTTTAAAAAAAAAAAGCTTTCTGCCAGACTGGAGGGTGCTTTTCTGGGGGTGGGAGTAATAATGAACTCTGACAGATAAACAGTAACTCAGCATAAGTGACCTGTGGATCATCTGTTGTACTTAAGAATGGTCCTGAACAGTGTGTTAGCAGAGCTTTAGTTTATCATGATCCTTTTCTGAGGGGAAGGCTGGGAAGGGCAAGGAGGCCCTGGATCATTGAATTGATACTTTAATTTCTGCTGTTGGCTGTTAATAATTTGGATTATTTATGTTTATAAATGATACAGATCTGTTTACAAGGTTTGTAGATACTTTTTTTGTTCCTGTTCATAGATGGGAAGCTTCCTTATAAATGATGCAGAGAAAAAAAAACCACAAAAAAACTAGTCCTTCAAATACTGCTGTATTTTCAGGAAAAGGGTGTTTCTATTGAAACTGTACTAAATTTTGCCTGCAATTTACCTTGTTAAATATTGTAGATAAATTGCTAATACTAATAGCCAAATAGATAACACTAATGCTTTGTAAAAACATGAGCAGTGGTGTTCTAATGAAGTTATGGCCTCTGTCCTAATTAGTTTCTTAAATACATTTACTACTTAATGGTTTTGAAACAACTGTTTAATTTTTAAAAATTTTGAGAAACTTAATGAATAACTTTTGTTCAGAACTTAGTAGGATTGTTTAATGCAGGACATCAATATGTGATGGAACTTGCTTGAAATATTTCTGTTATCTCGGGCAAAATGGATTAAATCAAAATACATCAGAATCTTAGTCCTTTGTTTTTGTCTGAACATGTTAGTTTAGTGCTGTCTTGGTGAACTGTGAGTGGAACTGTGATTTTTTTTTTCTTCTTCTTTTTTCTAATCTATAGAATCCTTCATGCAGCATGAGGGCTGTTGGCATTTTGAAAGGTTGTTAGTGGGTAGCATACATGTTCTTTTTGTTTTTGAAACTTGTTTGTAAACATGAATAAATCTGCCCTTTTGTTAAAATAAAATTGCAGCAATGGTTTCTTACAGATTTTTTTCTCAGCTCCTTCACTGGAAACACTGAAAAGTACTCTTTTGTATTACCGCTTAATGTTAAACTGCAATTTCAAGATGGTAACAGCCCCACTAAAAATAGTACTTTGGGTAAATGGAATCATGGTGGCTGCCTCCAGAATGAATGTAAGCTAAGGTACTCAAAAGTCTTCACTAAGCCAAAAGGATACTCCTTGGGAATGAACAGGTCTGCCTGAAATTCCAAGACTTACTGTGAGTACTGCGTAATGAACGTATCCCTGACCACTTCAGTGAGGGGAAACTGAGAACTGACAGCATGGGTGAAAATACATTTTTCAGTTGATTAATATCTTATGTACCAAAACTGACCTGCTAGTGACTGTCTGAAGAAGTTACGGTCTGCCTCAACTGTATTGCTTAAGCAGTGAAGAATGATGGAACAGTACTTGATCTGGTACTGCCTCATGTTTTCTAGGTCCAATACCGCTTAGAAGAGCAACTGAAGAGCCGAGTTGTGAACTCTTTTTTTTTCTTTCTTTCTTTCTTTCTTTTTCCAGCTCTGTGTTCGTTAAAATAGCGAGTGAATTTTTTTGCCAAATAATCCAGAATTTTGGAGATTTTTAAAGGGGTCCCTTCAAAGGAGTGCAAGAATTAATTTGGTATTGAGGAGATAAAACTAGAGGAAACTGCAGAAATGAGCAGGTCGGGAAGCTCAAGCGTATCTTTCCCTTGTGGGATACACGCACGCTTGGGTTTGGCCTTTAGCAGCTAATGTTCAGCCTGTAGCACTGTATCCCACTGTCAACCACTCCTGAATTCAGTCTTTTCTATTGTACTAAAGTAAATACACTGAATTCTAGGCAAGGGGGGTTTGCACTTGACACTTTGTATAGTAATTTCTAGCACTTTCCTTACGTGACAGTTCTTACCTAGAGTGCTCGGTAGGGGGATTAGTTTTTGTGTAAGCTGGTTTCTCCCTGCTACAAAAGCCAGATAAGCACTGGCTTAAAATGAGGAGAGTTTCTTTACCTGTGAAGTACACTGCCACGTGAGAAAGTATCTTCATTAATGCATCATAGTTTGATTTCATTTGAAAACGGATTTTAATTTTTTCCCCTCTCTTCCAGCTGTGATCATGACTGCGTTGTTACCTTTTTTCGGAATAAAGTCTACACTTAAGCCTTTGGAGGTGGGGTGGGAGGGTGAATGTAGGCTTTGTACATCAGTGGTCCCTCTTGATTCTGTTAACATCAGTGTGCTGTTCTTACAGGAAATTTCCTTACAGAAATAAGGAAAAGTTGTTTTAAGAGGGGGGTATGCTTTCTTTGTGATCTCAAGAAATCGTAACATGTTGCCTAGGTTATGAAATGGTTATCAGTAAGCTCATGAGGCCTTCATTGCCTTTCTGGTTGTAAGGTTTACTTGTCTTTCTTCTTGTAACTGAAATAAATAAAAGTGCTGTTCATCTCAGTCTGTATGGGGACTGAAGTTCTTGAATGTCAGTACAGTGCTGATTTAAACCTGAAATGCATGCCAATTCTATAAAATAGCTCTTGCTACGCCTTTAAGCTTGTTCCCTTTCAAGAGGTCATGGTGTACATGGTATTATGATCAAGCAATAGTAACTTTTAACATAAAGCAGTTCTTGACTGACTATTGTTTGAAGCGGCTTAACATTCAGTATCCTGGGTAGGCTGTCTACTATACTTGTGTGTAAGACAAATGCTAGGACACCTAATTTTGGCTTTGAGGGAGGGGTGAAAATCGTTATAGAAGACTCATTTTCTTTCTGTATTGGTCTTAACAGGAAGAGGAAAATGCTGCATCACGGAGTAGTCTGGAGAGAATAATGGAAACAAATGCCTTAATGCCAAACCAATGGGTAAATGCAGGGGTCTGTAGCAAGTGCAAGCAGGCAAAAATACGAACTAACACTCTCAGAGCCTTTCTTAAAATAACAGGAACTTTTCCAATGTGTTCTTAAGTAAGGAAGCAACTGTAATATTCATGGAAGGATAACTTGTGTATGGCTGACTGTATTGCAAAGTTATTCCAAAGGCCTGAGAAGTTCAGTTTCTACTGCCAGTAGTGTCAGCCTCTGCAGAGCCCTAGACGAATCCAGATCATATTAATAAGCCTTGCATAAATTAAAGTAGAATGTCTTACATGTCCTTACTGCTTTTCTGATGCAAAGACTTGGTTCTAAAGAGCTCCTGCTTTTTTCCACCTCCACCCTTTCCCCAGGCAGTGCATATCTTCTGATCTTACAGATTCCAAGCCCTCACTGAAATCCCTTAACTTTGTTGGATGAGCCTGGCCAGCGCGGAGGGTCCAGCTCCGACTTATCTCCAGACTGAACTGGTCTGCTTATTCAGGGCCATGTCATGAGAAATTCTGGGCCAGAATCGAGAGCCTTTAGAGCTGTTCCTGCTTATCTCCTCCCCTGGACTGTACACAGAACTACCTAACCACCTTCTTCAAGAGTCTGCAGCATCCATCAAGGAGATATGGCTTACATGGTGTCTGAACCAAAAGCCTGCTACAGGTACTACTTGTCCTTTTTGTTCAAAGGGAGGTCTAGGAAGAGGATTTGCTTAGAAAACTATGGGGTGGGCTTAAACACCTGAAAGAAGACAGTATGAAAAAGGTAACTCACTAGAGAGTGGCAGCACCATTCTAGTTACAAAGCCTGAAGCCAGAGTATGTGCTTGCACTGCAAAGCTGGCGGAGCAGGGAGTATTCCTCAGTAGGGGAAACAAATTGGACATGGCTTTTACGCTTTCATAGTAACTCAGGAGCATTAGTAGGAGATTTTATATATGAAGGGAGAAGAGATAGACATAGCATATGTCCAAAACATGAACAGCTGCAAGGAAGCAAGCAGGTTTTTCCTGCCCTGTATGGAGCAGGCGGAGGACGTTGTTCTGTGTCCACATACAACTTTATGACCACTTCAGGTCTTGTTAGTGTTCTGGGTGTATTCCTTTAAAAGAGAGATAAGGATGCCTAGCGTTGCAGAAGATGGGCAGTAAGTTTGCTTGCTTCGGCCGTATCTGATCTTCAAGGTTTAGTGAATTCCTCTGTAACTCTTTACTACTGTTAGGTGCACCTGACATCTAGTTTTCTAGAAACCTATAAAATTGTTAGGCTGAAAAGGATTCCTTGGCTTGCCCCTACTGGAAGACAGTGGGAATTCAAACTTGGAAAATGACTAGTAAGAGGATTTCTGGGAATTAACAGCTTTTTGTTGAGGGAAGTGTACATTCTGGAATACTGGAAGATCCCTTGGCGTCTCAAATTCTGGTGTAGTGACAAGTGTCAATCCAACTGTGAAGCAGCAGTTGCTCACTGAAATGCAAGTATGCACTCTGTATCCCTTTGATTCACTGCAAAGCTAGCAGTATCTAACATTATTCTGAATATCTTCATCTGCTTTCCTAGGCTGCCTCTCTTACAGGCCACGAAGCTGAAGTATGCTGGAAGACTGTAAGTACGACCGTACAGAAAACTTTCTATGGCTTCCTCCTTAGCAAAGGCACAATCTTGGCATTGCTCTATGACGATTGCTAAGGCGCAAAGTGATACCAGCTCTTCCTGTTTAAAGGCTTTCAGAGTCTCCTGTAGAGAATCAGAGCATACAGCTCAAATGCTTCTAAATTTTGTGTGAATAGCCTCCTCAGACTTCTGATTTAAGGTCCTACAATTAAAAAAAGACCAAAACCACTCCACAAATAAACCTTAGAAGATTCATCCTGTTATCTTTGACAATTTCAGTTTTACTAACACAGGATTTAACTTGACATTTCCCCTCTTCCACAAGTTGGTTGCTGTGATGGTTGTAGGTGCAAAGCATCTTCAGTTACGACCT